>JAGXJF010003356.1:0-40898 GCA_019208055.1 Stipa capillata
CTGTGCTTTTGTTCTACCCACCATCCCAAATGGAGTGCATACCTTATTTGGGGCATGGCTAGACCACTTTGTGGTTGAGCTCAAATCCATTTTATTGGTGGGAGTAGCTGTAGTTCTCTGGGGGATTTGGAAGCTACGTAATGACGCTTGCTTCCGATAGAAGCAGATTACTAACCCACACTTTGTCATCACTATATCTGTCAGTCTATGAAAACTTGGGCTATCCTGCAGAAAAGCGAGGCAAGTGAGCAGCAGATCATGCGAGGAGTGCAACTGATGGAGCAGATTGCAATGGATATCTTCGAGGCGTCGAAAGGACGGAGACCCTCTTTGCTTCGTTTACAGTACATTTAGCCCTTAGTGTGTGCGCGATCATCAACTGTAATGCTCTTAGTGTCTGAATGTCTTGTGTTAGTGTTGTAGGAGGGCAGCAGTGGTGCTGAACAAGTAGTGTAGATATTTATATGCATTTGGTGCTGAACGAGTATGTAGATGTTGATTTCTATTAATGAAAATCGGGAGGAAACTCCTTTATCAAAATAGAATTTCTCATGAATTTATCATCTACAAATGCAAACTTTTATCTTTTTCGGTTTGGAGTTTGTAGAATTATTAGTGGTTACTGGGCCTTCCCTTGGACGCAACAAGGCCCAGTGAAACTCTCCCCTCTCCCACCTCCACGGCGGCGGCGTCACCGGCGAAAACGCCAGCTAGCTCCATGAGACGGCTCTGCAGCCTCGCCAGCGGGAAGAGTAGGAGCTATGCGGAGCACCTCCCTTCCCTCCTCGACCACCCAATGCCGAGCCTACACCTTCCTCCTGGCCTCCACGACAAGCAGTCGCCGCCGCCGCCACACATGGAGTTCGCCACGCTTCCCAACGACGTCAGGATCGCCTCCCAGGACATCCCGTACGTACATCCACACCCTCTCTTCTTCCTCGTCGCTCGAGTTCACATCACTTCAGACGAGTGCGACTTTTACATTCTGCCATTGCTGACCATTGCTGTGGAATCGGGGGTTTGTTCATGGCGGCGCGCAGGGCCCAATCTCCTGCGTCGGGGTGGCGGTCGGCTCCATCTACGAGATGCGGTGGTCAGCCACTTGCTGGAGAGCCTAGCCTTCCATGACGCCAAGAACCGCAACCTCGGCAAGATCGCTTAGGGCCTACTTGCCGCAGGCCGTCGAGGTGCTCCTCGATTGTGACCGGAATCCAGCGTTTCTCCGGAGCCAAATTCAGTGTAAGGTGATGAGCTGAGGATAGATTATAGGGTCTCTTTAGAACGGAGGTGATTGTTTGTTTTCTGATTCGGATGATTGATGTTATGTTGTTCTTCAGCTGGCTGATGATCAGGAGGGATTACCTCTTTTTTTTTGCCAAAGATGGAGTTTGGGAGGGGGGGGGGCAGGAAAGGAAAACACAAAACGAGAACAACAACAGGAATCCAGGGTGTTTTACTTTGTAAGTTTCTATATTGCCTCAATTTTATATCCACATTTGATTCATGCCTTCATCATATCGACCATTTAGTGTATGTAATTCTGTATGCGTTCCTAGTTTTGGTCGGTCTTGTGATATCTGTACGAATAAAAAAGATCAGCAACCACAATCATTTTTCTCTAGTTATTGAGTTGCTCCGAGTGAGTATCTCGAAGTGGCAGGCTAAGGTTCAGTGCATTGTTGACAATGTTATTTGTATAGTATAACTTTTTCATAATCTTCTATTCTAGACCTTTACAACCGTAGTTGCAAGATCCTGATATTATAGAGACCTTTTGGTTGCAAAATGGTTTAGTATGCATCTCAAAGATTAATGTGGTCTTTCCTTCAAAAAAAGAAGATTAATGTGCTCTTCTTTGTACGTCTTAACGATTAATGCCAATTGCTAAGTAAACCTAGAGAGCAATGTTTATTACTGTAACAGGAAAACTCTTCTGTCTTTAACTTCTTTCTGCCCTCTCCTGTTCAAGATTAGAACCATGCTCCTCTTGTGCAGATGACGCACGTAGCATTGGCTTTTGAAGTTCCAGGAGGCTGGTGTCAGGAGAAACGAGCTACAATCATGAATGTCATACAGGTATAGTGATGTCTTAGATGACACACGTAGCATGGTTGAGCCTCGTAAGCATCTATGCATTGTATCATTTGTTCTTAAACTATCTTTACTGGGTTCCCTAGGCCCAGCAACTAGCTGCAATCAACACCACCAAAGTGAGAAGTGATGTTCACATAAACCCTTGAGGATGAGCAAGCAGCAGTGGACAGATGAGATTTCATACTACCCTCCCTCCTCTGTAGGCTGTCTTCACATCTCAGATTTATGCTGCTGTGTTTCAACTAACGCATATGCCAAGACAATTTGAAATAAAAATTTCAAACTGTTTTTCACCTTAATAAATAAAAAAATAAAATAGAAAGCAAGCTGTTTTTTGAGTCGTTTGTTCTTTATAAAGAGGACAGAAAGGCAGAGCTTAGGATAAATCTAATATTTCCCACGATTGGTAGATGCTCACATGACTTCATACAATAAAATGGGTCTTCAGATATAAAACCAGTAAGCTGGTACAGCAGTTCTAGTCAAACACATCATGTGAATCAAATACATATGCCACTTAACATTACAAACCACACTTCATAATTAAAACTCACGCCCCATACAAACATTACGTAGCTTACAACTCAAGTGACACACAAATACAAACGATCACACCAACATTATATAGCTTACAACTCATGACACGCATCTAAAAACAATAACACCAAGCACAGAATAGGTGACACTCCAACAGTCTGTTTTGGAAACGACCTGATTTGATTCGAGACAAAATGGTTTAGTTGTCACTAGATGGATGGCCAGGAAACTGGTCGACAATAACCAGGAAACTAGCTTTTATTTAGAGACACAACATCAATCACTAAGAAGTCATATGTGGTAGTAGAATTCACATCACTAATTGAATATATTTTTTAGATGACAAGCATGTATTTTTACGGACGTACAGAGGCAGGGGATGGGCACAAGTGTGTGTAAATGACATGTATTTTTAGGATGTATGGAGGCAAGGGGATGACACAAGGGTACATAGTTGACATATACAGTATGGATGTATGGTGGAACACTGTTAATAAGGCAGGTGTTTAGGTACTCTGGTGAATGGTTGATGAACACAGGATATACCAAGAGAAATCACATACCAACTGATGGATGCATTGATGAGCTTCGGGTCGATTCATCTAAGGTAGCTGCTCATCTGGGCACGCTTGTCGAAGGAGGCGAACTCCGGAGGAAACTTGGGCTGGTAGCTTTCGTGGCACAAGGGTGAGCCCCACTGGAGGTTGCCCCACCAGCTCCTCTCCCCGTTCACCTTCACCGTCTCCGACTGATCTTGTAGGCGCGGGAGTCGTTGGAGGCTCCAGCACCCCCGGACGTGCAGCTCCTTCCACATCGGAGCTGTTATGGTGGCGTCCTTGTCGTGGAAGTGTTGGAGGAGTGGCAGCTCCTGCAGACGTATCCTTTGGAGGCTTGGGAGCTGATAGGTACCACATCTACCATAGAAAATTGTCTTGAGCTTGTAGCAGAACAGGATGTCAAGTGTCTTGAGACATGGTAGTGTCGTTGTATCTGGCGTCATGTCCTCCAATCTTGGGCAGCACTCTATGTGCAGGTGCTCTAGTGTGCTGAACGCAAATTACTATATTCTGAACAGAAACGAACTAGACTTTTGAGGTTACAAACCAGCACATTCCGTAGATGTTTCAAGGGTTTATCTCTACCCTTAAAAACTACTTCCATTTGATGGCACCAACGAAGCTCACATTCTTCTAGCTCTTCTAGCTCGTCGAACTTGAAGTCCCAAGCCGAGAGTCCAAAAAACCAGCGGATAGAATTATCACATGTCACTGATATTGATTTGGTGACTCGTAGAAGACTGTGTAAACCATCTGACATGTGTTGCATCCCTATGATCTCCATATGGCGCTCAGTTCGGCGAAGGGGAGCAGTAATCGACGACGTAACTGCAATTTCCTCTGCATTACAGCTGCTGTATACATCCAAATAAGGTGACTGCTTCTGCACGAACTCTTGCAACTTGCTATTTATCATGCCTTCTTCATCTTGCAGCCGCCTGCTATTTGTAATGCATGGTGCAACTCGAACATAGAAAGATTGGAAAAAAGGTCCATCCCTGACTAAACCCATAGCAGTGTCGTCAAAGCTATAGAAGAACCTGGAATCACTAACACAGACCCAGGCAACTTGATCATAGTGATTACCATTTCCTTCTGCACATTGATCCAAACAAAACACATCTGGGAATCGCTGCAGCTTATGCCAAGGAAATCGCCTCAGAGAAGGAACACCCATGAGGAACAACTGCCTAAGCTGAGGAAAATTAAGGATGTCGGCAGGGAACTCCTTGATAGCTGTACCAGACAGATCAAGCTCCTCCAAAGCACCAAGATTCTTGAACTCCACGGACTCAAGCTTTCTACATCCGTGCAAGGACAGGCGCCTTATGTGAGGTGCGCCGATCAGCAAGAAGGATATTAAGGTAGGATGCCCTTCCAATTTGATTTCTTCCCCCATGATCGACTCTCGTCCTTCACTGTGTAGATCGATCAAGCCATGGGCCCTTGAGATTGGCTGTGGGAGTGAAATCAATTTCTTGTTGTCGGTGAGCTTGAGCGATTGAAGCTTCTGCATTTCTTCAAATATCTTCTGAGGGAAGTATCTTATTTGAGTCCCTGCGACCTCAAGGGTCGTTAGGCTGGACAGGGCAGCCATGGAATGAGGTAGCTCCACGAGGTTGGAGCAGTTGACAAGGATAAGCTCTTCAAGATTTGACATTCCCTGGAAAAAATTGTGAGGGAAAGTAGTTACTTCTGAATAGGACATGTTGAGGTATATCAAATTTCTCTTTTGATCGAACATGTCTTGGGTCAGATGAGAAGTAGGAACTCCATTCATATCAAGAATTTCAAGCTGGCATAGAGTGGACAGTGGTGAATATGAACTAGTATTCATTGTTGAGTCGGTGGTACTAGTTGTGGAGGAACTGAAAAGTGTTTTGAGATCATGGCATCCTCTGAGTGAAAGCAACCGAAGGTTGTGTAGACGACCAATTGAGGCAGGGAGTGATTTTAGTGGCGTATAGGAGAGATCAAGAACACGAAGGAAACAGACTTTGGGCAAGAAATGGTTCAATTTGGAAAATATGAGCGATTGCGGTGAGCAACCTCTTAGAATAAGTGCTGTGGGGCCACTGGTTTCCTCTTGGCTCAACCATTCTCGGCTTACATGCCACCCATGGTCACCCATGAAAGAGATCCATTTGTTCTTGTTATCAGAGAGTTCATCTACTGTGATGTCTTGTGCAATGAGGTCATGGTATGCAAAGAAGTGTGCAGCAGTTTTGGTGGCTTCATCAGCATTTTTAGCAGGAGAAAAGGGTAGCTGCAACAAAGAGTACTCCTGAAATGCTTCAAGGATGACGCTCCCAACTTGATACATGTAGGCAGACTTGCTGCTGCGTCTGCATGTGCCGGTTTCTTCTTCTTCCTTGGTGCACGTAGGAGCTGGCAGGATGCCTTGGGCGGCCGACTGGTGGATGAGCTCATCCGAGGTAACAGTAACAGCCTGCGAATGTTTGGCGAAGATGGTCATGATGTAGTGGAAGCAGTGGAGGGCTATGCGATGCCAATACTCCTTGCTTTCTTGACGGATCATGTTGAATATGTGCTCAGCGGAGTGACTCAGCGCGGAGAGGGCAAGCAACAGAACATGGTCATCTTCGTGAATGGATATAGCTCCATGGTCTTCTGACTTGCTCTCATTGTAGACATCACGAGAAGTCGTCGAGATGAACCATAGAGATTCTGTCCAGCTGGGCGGAGGAAGCCTGATGTCCGTTGTAAAACTGCTAAGGTCAAGTGGCCATTGGAGGTTCTCGACCAGGAGCAGGTACCTCTGGGCTAACAACCGCTTGTTGATCTGAGGAACTATTCTGATGCGAGCCCCGAATTCACGGGACCATACCTGAAACTTCAAGTAATCGGTACGGACATAGCGCCCGTAGGAGTAGTACTGGTGGTTGTCGTACCATTCCTTGAAGCTATAGTATTGTTGGTCGAGCAGGCCGAGGTCCTTCGCCACCGCGACGGCCAGCTCGTACTTCCTAGCTTCTCCCGCCGTGGGCTTTATGCCCTTCAGATCCACTTTTATCACGGGATCAAAGGGCCCAAATACCCTACTGTATTCCTCCAGGACGAGGGTAGATATGGCCCGTGTGAATGAAGCCATGGGCCCCCACCCCAACATTCCACCGCACAGGACCACTAGTGCGGAGTATTCGGCCCCTCAAGTCATCATATTCCTTCGTGTTTTGGTATCCATCCTTCAGCCTGGGCACAGAAGCAAATTTATTACTACTTTACGTAATGGAAATGATCCACAGCCAACTGGCCAGAAATACTGCAACAAACATCGATAGTGCGCGCATGAAAACTCGAGGAGCTTAATTATTTTCAACATATCTCTCCGATTTAGTTTTTCAGCCAAGAAAACAAACGAATATAAAATAATATTCTATTTAATATGTCAACAAAAGAAGAAGAAAAAGACGCGTATTGGATTAGTTCCTTCGCAAGTGTCTAGAATATTTAGGGAAATTAATGACAGATGAATATAAAATAGTATGAGCGAGGCAATTCATTCTATTTAATATGTCAACGAAAGAAGAAGAAAAAAAACTAAGGAAACACGAGCTATTGGATTAATTCTACGGGTATCTGCTGCCCATACCCCAATTTATTCCTTCTGCTTCCGTTTTATTTTACTTTTTGATATTCCAATTTTCAACAAGAAATTTCAACTTTTGACTGTAAAATCCAACATGGGAATCAATTTTCAAACCGATAAAGAAGCTTTCACGTTGGGCTTAACTTTCAAGCAGCGAATGGTGATACAAGATGGCGCAATTTGCAGCTGCTGTGATGTGTTGTAGAATGCAGGAATTTACTTCTAGTAGATTTTGTGTTACAACACCAAAAAAAACAATATATTATTCCAAAGTAGGAAAAAAGTAAGTGCTTTTGAAAAGTAACACACCGTAGAATCAAATGGAACCTTATTCAGCTTTGTTTATTGGCATGTTAGATCTAAGCTATTTCAGACTTATGGCAACCTTTGTTGCAGGTGACGTCGAAAACTATTGACGGTAGGAGACAAGCAACCTCAAGATAGGATATCATGTGAATCCGGACAAACTTCGTATTTGGGGTTGGGTATCATTTTAGAGATAGATTTATTCAAAATGGATAATTATGATTATTAAGTAAAATAATCACATAAGGATGTTATAAGAAAATAATTCATGGATAAACAATAACTAGTAGGCTCTGTTAATTAAGAAAGGAATGTAAACTGGGAAGTTACAAATCATACCAAAAGTCTATATCTCGCAGATCATCATGCCATTTATCCAACAAAGATGGTGTTCCTTCCATGACTTATGTTTAGTAGTGCAACAAACTTTTTAGTTTGCACAAAATTAACCTGCAACAAAAAAAGTGATGTCAATCGGTTATCAACAAGAAATCACATGATCAGAGACCATGTTCAGTTCTAGCTCGAATGGTCAGAGGCGTTCCTGCAAAAAACCTATAGAATGGTCCGTCGGTTTCTGAAGAAAAAAAAGCACATGATCTTCCACAAAAGCGAAACAAAATTTGAAAACGTGTATAGCCGTACTCCGGGACTTCTTGCACAAAGAACCTTGAAAATTAGTAGAGTTTGTTCGGAGAGATACTAAGTAAGCAAGGATTGAAACAAAACACTAGTAAAAAAACTACGGCAAATTTCTTGAGCAGTCTTCTTCAATTAATGTTAATGATACGCGTGCCGGTGGGTGAGCTCCTCTCCCTGGTGGTTGCCCAGGTGTGGCCGCGGCATAGCGTTTGCCGGCTATTTGGCGGCGGAAGGAAGGAGAAGAAGGGCCGCCATAGCTTTTCTGGAGCGTAGGTTGGAGGACGACTCCAAATCTATGACGGTAAGCTAGGGAAGGCGAGATCTGAGTGGAGGAGCTCTTTTTTCTAGGTGAGAAGTACTCGTGGGGAAGAAGAAAAGAAGAAGAAAAGCGGCAGTCTCTCTTTGTTTGGAGCGGTAGAGAGCGAGAGGTTAGGGAAAGGGTTCCCACTCCACTCCAACATTTTTTCTTCTGAGTTTCTACTCACTACGAGTGTACATCCACGCTGATTTTTATATTAAAACAAAATCTGGTTTACTGATGTATGTTTATGCCTCTCTTTTTTAACAAATGAGCCAGCCTCTTTATTGCTTGTTGTACGACGCTTCAATTTTATTTCAAACCATGCCAAATGCATTAAAATCGGACAAATCAGCTTAAAAAAGGAGACTAAAATGATAAATAAATTGTTAAAATACAGTTAGTTTTGGCGGAGCCAACCGCTACAGTAAAGAACTAAAAGTCAAAACATCTATGATGCTAATCCAGTTAGTGATGGCAAACCAAGGTTATCCACCATGATGAGCAGATCGTATCTCTCAAGATAACATTTTAAAGAAAAAAATAATATACTCCCTCCGTTCCACAATACTTGTCATCCTGATATTTTACACTTCCACCAAGGACTCATTAAAATAACTAAACTACCCTCGATCAATTTATTAAATAGCCTAATCAATATACTATTGCATTCCCTACAGTCATACATGTATGCTATATGCAACCAATACCGTGACTAATTGTGCTTAGGAAAAGTAAATCATAATAGCATGGTATTAATGAGGGGGAGGGGTATAGAGGGAAAAAATGGTGAAAGCTCACCTTGGGATAGTAGGATGACATATATTGTGGAACAAAATTTAAATGTCAGGATGACAAGTATTGTGAAACGGAGGGAGTACTATGTTAATGTTGCCAAATCCAACGAGCGATGGCAAACCAAGGGCATTCACCACGAGAGCAGATCATCTTTCAAGACAATACCTTTTAAAAGGAGTCATCGTTGTCAAATTCAATCGGTGGTCAGATTGAGGGATTTCACCTCAGATAGCAGGTACTAGTGTACGAGACAGTCATACCACCATTATCAGATCTAAGTAAAAGATAGATCGCTAGTATCAAAGACAATGCCTTCAATATGGTGTACAAAATCAAATAGACGTGTGCATGGATTAAGACTCCGATGCGGAATACATCATATCTTGCAATATTTACTGCCTATATGTCCACAACTTCTGATTAAGAGCGTCTACATCTCTTAGCATCTAAATTTTGTGCTAATGTCGATCGATCGTCTCGTTCTCCACAACAGTATTGTTAGCTAATTTTCTTACAACCCTTAGCAGCACTTACGCGTGCTAAAGTGGTAGCGAATATTTATTTAGCAGATTTTTAAAAATTATCTCATATGTTCATATCTTAGCAGGAAATGAGAACTCCTGTCTGAGCATAACACCTTGTCTCAGCATCCGGAGTTCTGCGTTTAAACAAAATTTGACTGTGTGCAGGTTCTCTCGTCTCTGGCTTTCTCTTGGCACCTGTGGATCGAGATCTTTACTCTTATAAAGATGACAATTGATAGCGGTGGTTCATGTACTTTCTTCTCCCCCTTCTTACTATAAGATTATTTTAAAATTTTGGTAAAATCTATATGCTCATGTCGAAAAAACCTTAATACATGTCCTCTTCGTCCACCGACCCCAAACTCAAAAATTCAAATTCGTTCAAGGTGTTAATCCCTGCAAACAATTTCCAACTCTACCTAAACCAAAGCTCAACTAAGAGCTGAGACGAAATCGAGGACGTGCCATGAAACATGACAGTAATAACTCGACATACTTAGTAATCTAATTTATTTATCTATAGCAATGCACGAATACTTGGCTAGTATTCTAAGTTTGCTAATTTCTTGCATGGCGCAAGTGATCGAGCAGATAACATGACCATGTGTCGACGGGATGGTCTCAACTTAGAACACGAAAGCTCCTGACGTAGACAACTCTTCTCTCACGCATGAATAAACTATAGGGTAACCATGTCAGAAATTTCAATATAGGAAACTTTACTGTATGAATTTAGTAGAGATAACATATATTTACCTCTCAGCTCTGGCCTTTGAGAGACTTCGAACCGGGAATAACTTGGATTACCAAGAAAGCAATACTCAGCAATACTTAAACTGAAGGATGCCAATAAATATTAATCTTCTCTGACTCTGCTTCGCAGCTGCACACTAGCTTCCTTGTACGGTCCTGAGAAAATAGAAGCAATTGACTCAGCTTGTTGTATAGCCAAGAACTAAATAATAAAGAAAAGATATAAAGTACCTGGTGGTTGAATTTGGTACTGTAATATGGATGTCAAGAGATAATCGGATCAACTAGATTTACTTGAAAAAAACTGAATAGTGGGACAACCAACGATCTTTTGGTGTTTTTTGTGGAACTGATAACTACAGAAAGTAATCAACTGTAAACGTGAAGAAAAAAAAAGGGAAGCCAATTATTTTTGGGGGTTTTTTTTTGTTACAACAAGAATAGTAGTAAAGAGGGAAAGCCAATGACTTTTTTAGGGAATTTTTTTGTTTCTTGATTTAATACTAGAGAAAAGGAGCAGTTGTAGATTTGAAGAACAACTGTAAAGGGAAATACCAACTATACTTATTTATAAGAATCACTAGAAAACGGGATTATGTTGTAGATGTGAAAGAACAAAGGCGAAGTGGAACATGCAAAAAAAAAGTTGGTTCTTTTCGTATTGATCACTACAAACAAAGGCTATTTTGTATATGTGAAAGAACAACAATCTAGGGGGGGAAACAATGATTTTTTTGTTGTTTTTTTTTGTAATGGTAACTAGACAAATGATTAAATCCTAGATGTGAAAGCACGAGTGTGTGAAAATACAAATGAGAGTTGAAGTTGAAGTGATGTTTGTAGGACAGAAATGAAGGAATTTTGGCGTACACGAATGGCTTGGTTGCAGGGAAAGGGATGGCTGGGACAGGAGGGCGAGGCGTCTGTCAGTTTGCAGTCGTGACTTATATATACAGATCACTGAAACATTAAGTGGAGCAAAGATGCCATGCTTGGTTACAGCAATGGTTACAGCAACAAGCAAGGAATACGTTTTAGTCAAAGCTAAAGGGTAAAGGAACGAAACGAATCACGACCAAAAGAAGAAACGGGATTACTTGCCATGTGCATGCATGCCAGAAGGACACCCAAAGTTGAAATTGTGTAATGTTCAAGGGTTCCTATGTCGCCTATTTCTTTCAAGGATTCCTATGTCGGGATTAAAGCCAATGCTGACGCTGCTCCGTATTTTGAAAGAAAGGTATCTGACAAGGGGACCCTATGTCGCTTATTTTGTTTAATATTGTGATAGACATGCCAGCAATATTTTTGAAAAAGATCAGGGATAAGGGTATCATCACAGGTGTAGTACCGCATTTAGTTGAGGATGATCTATCTATTTTACAATAAGCAGTGACACCGTTTAGGGAGGATATATGATTAGGGAATACAACCCTTCATTTGCAGTACCCTACCCTGTATAATGTAGTTAGGAAAAAACACTCCATGGGGGTGGAAGGTCTTACTACAACTCCTCTCAATGTGTCGTTTCAATGGCCTATGGTTGGGCAAAAACTAATTGCATGGACTGATCTTGTGTGTCGAGTCGCCCCAATCACCTTGTCTAACAAGTGTAACTTCTTCTCATGGGCGCTCCATCGGCATGAAAATTTCTCAGTTCAATCCATGTATAAAGTCCTTATGAACTCTCAGAACCGGTTTCGTATAAGCACCTGACGAAACTCAAAATTCCCCTAAAAACTAAGATTTCTTTATGGTACTTAGAGAGATGGGTGATTCTTACTAAAGACAATTTTCTTAAATGAAATTGATAGGAGAGTAAAAAATGTAGTTTTTGTGATCATGACGAAACTATCCAACATCTGTTTTTTGATTGTCAGGTAGCTTGGTTTGCTTGGCGGGTAGTGTATATATATTGCTTTTAATTTCTCTCCTCCCATTAGCGTGTCTCATATGTTGGGGTGATGGTTTGCTAGTTCGGGGCACAGGTCATGATCGTAAATCCTTATCAGGGCGATCACTATGTGTTGATCCATTTGGCTATGTCACAATGATATTATTTTTAACAACAAGGTTTTTTCTCATCCATACCAGGTTAGCTTCAGGTGTGGAGGTTTATTAAGATGTTGGGTGCCCTTGCGCAAGCCGGAGAACAGGGAAGCTATGGTGCAAGGAAGCAAGCAACTAGAAATCTTAGTGATGGAGCTATTTGCTACTAGTTGGTGCACCTGCAGGTGACTAGGTGATGGTGATCCTCTGGCCACCTAATTGTTTTACTATGTGCTATTTGGTTCGGATGTTCGCCTTTGGGCAGCTATTTTCTTTTATTTATTAGACAATCTATTAGATGAACAATACTGGTTGTGTGTATCAGCTTAATGCATAGGCCGGAGGATCAGTAAAATCTTCCTTTTCAAAGAGAAGTCGTGTTCTAAAACATATGAGGCGATATGTGAGAGGGTAAACATTGTATAACATAATTTGGTTGTGACAGTTTTTAAGCAGGAAGAGAAAGAGAAAGGAAGGGATAATGAGATCAAATGAACTTGGCGGAGAGGCAAAGTCCCAAATCTATGATCTGTTGATCCTATTCTCCATCTTTACGTAGCACAGTTATTATTACGCACAAGGAAAAGCAAAAGCAAAGGCAAAAGAGGACGGGCGCGACGGAATAAGCTAGTAAAACGGAATAAGCTGGTCATGTCACATGGCATGATGTCATGATGTCCTTCGATCTTGGGCAGCACTCATAAGTGAAGGAGCTTTAGTGAACTGAAGACACCATTTAGCGTTATTGTCTTCCCTGTGTGGAAATGCACATTTCTTATGGTGTTGATGCGTTCTCCGCTTGGCAAGTAACTAACAACACAATGAACTGAACTGAATTCAGGCACGAGTTCTGACAAGAGCCCTAGCTTGAGGGCTTCTTCATGTATTTATTGCAGCCGATCCATCGGATCGCTACAGAATCGGCAATGCAACACCGATGTGATTTGACTAAGCTAGGAGATAAGATTTACGTGGTTTAACTGACATGCATGGGCAGCTGTGTTCAGAACAGAATGATTGTAGAAGCAAAGATATATGCTTTTAATTTGCTAATATAAGAAGAAAGATTGGACCTTTTTCTTCCTTCCAAATGAAATGATGCGCAAAGATCTTTCGTGTTCTCGGACCGAAGAAAAACGAGATAAAGATTGAGAGTTGGTGTGCTAGCAGTGTGCAACAGCTGAGAAGAGAGCAGTTTGCCATTGGGAGACTGGCAACTGAATGAGTGTGTAAATTAACCTCTAACAGAACAGAGGAAGCAGCAAAGGTTCAGGGCTAGGAGAAGACGCAAAACTCAGGCTAGGAGCAGATGGCCATTTGGTGTGTGTTGATCAGCTTATCTTGCCCTGTATTGCTGCAACATGGTGCATCGTAGCGTGGCCGGTAATGTCAGGTACTTACAGTTAAGATTTAGGACATCAACTCAACATGTAGGTTATTTCGTCGTCCATCTCTGACTATTAGCCCTGAGCCGTTAAAGATTCTACACTAAAATCCATGAAGGTTTCGATCCCAATTCGATGCACACTAGCTAATTCCGAGTGCTCTCCCATCGAATCTGCCGCTTCCGTGGGTGGAATCCCCATGCCTTAACGTAGCTTGGTGCGAACGAACGAACCACCATGACGGGAAGCTCGAGACCCAACCTCACCGGGAGCTTCCATGAGGGCCCACCAGTGCACATGCTGAGGGCACCATTGCAGCAGCCATCGTTGGCGAAGTGCCTCTGGTGGAGCTGCTCCCCGTCAGCAACCATAAGCAGTCATTTTACACGGTGGAGCTGCGGAGGGTGCTCGGCGTCACCATGGAGGCGGAGAAGTCGTTCGGGCTTGTGCAGATCAAGTCGCTCCCGTCCAGCTCCTCCGAGGAGCTCAACCAGATCAAGACGAGGATAAATTTTAGAATTTCACTAAATTCCTACTGAGTGCACCAACCTACGTAAACCATTATCTAGTGTTAAGTCACAAATGCATCGAAAAAAATATGAAAAAAACAGAAGGGCTCATCCGGGTTCGAGTTGGAGACCTCTTGATCTGCAGTCAAATGCTCTACAGTGAGCTATGGACCGAATTGCCCACGTATTTTGTCAAGTCATGAATATCATACAATTAGATTAGGTGCAGAGGTATTACTATCTCCGGCAAAGAGGGTAAAATAGTTTTGCAGGAACATTTAGATGCACATAAGTCGAGGCAAAATGTGCCACAAAACACAGCTTAATTTTCTCTCCCAAGAATAGCTTCGCGTTCTGGAAGACAATGTTTTACGCAACAGCTCGTATGCACACTGAGGCAGAATTATGAGGAAACAAAAATGCAAGTTAAGATGCCATTGGCATCATCACCATCTTATTCCATTGGCATCATCACCATCTTATTCTTGCTACGGGAATTAATCTGCAATAGATTGACTACCAATCTGGTTAGCATTGACAAGCTCTACCAATCTGGTTAGCATTGACAAGCTCTACCAATCTGAGAGGCAGAGAGATCAATCGATTAGCTGTACTACTACTAGGGAAACCTAACATCAGATCCAGACACCCCACATATGCACAGGACAAACAATCAGGTTCCTTTTACATAAATCCCAGCTGAGTAAGGTCGTCGTCTGGGACTTCCAGGGCGCCAGAAAAATCAGAGTCCTGTGGTAATGAATCATCAACACCATCAGGGAACCAAGAGCTGAAATCATTGCCCTGCACATCAAGCCCTCCTGGAACATCTAATATGACGTCGTCTAATCCAGGAAAGTTATTGCATAAATTTAACCAGCCTTTTGCAGGGGACTATATAGATATTGGAACATGCAGAAAATGACACAAATATCAGAAGTAAAAAAAAAGGATTCTCCAGTACTCTCAGCAATCATCTGTATTAGTGACGATTTAACAAAATGGCTTAAACTATGACAAGCATCGAACCGTATGACGCAGCTCCCCAATTTTAACCCTTGACTAATCCATGTATGAGGTTCATCAGTGCCCAACAATAATAGTTTTATATTTACGGAAGGAATATAAACCTTGCCAAGATAACATCTGAGGAAGATAAGTCCTTGCCAACTACCATTCCACGAAACACATCAGATTGCTCATATTTTTGCCGATTGTGATGTTTCTCCTATGCAGCATGTTACCTGATTTCTAGCCATACAAACTTATAAAAAACTGCATAAAGGGACTTGACTTTTGAAATGCACCAAGACATCAGTAGATGCAGAGTTTATGGAATCATACCACTGTCTCCGGACAAATGCCAATACTTTCTGTCACGACCCCCTTTTTCAAACAGGATCGTGTTATTTTCCTCCGCGATTGCCCAGGATTTACAGCCGCGGACAGAAAGGATATCAAACCTGCTTACGAACAACAACAAGAGTTATAATAGTGAAATAAGACATATCGGTCGATCTTCATGAATTTAATGGGCTGCGAAGCCCAGAACATTACTTACACACAAAAGATCCAATAAAAGCCCACAAGAAGGCTTGAGTGCAGTCGTAACTGTTGGGGAAGGGGTCCCCGCGCTACCCGGTTCTAACATTTTCCATACTTAGGGAGATCAGCGCGGTACCAACCTCGCCACAACACCAAGACCGCTCGATGCCGGCTCCGCGACGACTCCCGCGACGATACCAACCTCGCTACAACACCAAGAACGCTCGATGCCGGCTCCGCGACAACTCTAACCTCGTCGAGGCACCAAGACCGCTCAAGGCCAACCTCGTCGCGGCATCAAGACCGCGCGACGCCAAGACCGCGACGACACCAACTTCGTCGCGACGCCGACACCGCTCAAAGACGAGACCGTGACGGCGACAAGTCCTAGCATGACGGGCGGGACCCCCCGGAATATTCCCGGAATATTCCCGAAGGAAAAGACCTACGCGCCCCTCGGGGCGTTAGTACATCTAGGGACATAATTGTAAAACGCCTGAGGGCATCCCTGTAATCTCCCCTGCCCCTCATTTTTCCCTATAAATAGAGGGACACCCCTCCCATTTGGGGGATCCCAGAAATTCTGAATACACGTTTGCTTGCTTCTCCTCTCCTCCGGTTTGCAACCTCGCAGCGGGTTCGAGTGTCCTCGCGACGTGCAACTCGCGTGCGCGACTACGGTGTCTCCGCGACGTAGTTTCCCGGGCAACCCTCGTAGGTCCGCGTAGCCGTGCGGGGGTGCCACAAGTTCACTATCTAGCCTCGTTGCTACGACAGTTGGCGCCGTCTGTGGGAAGCTAGCAAGAAGCCGTGTGACGAAGACCGCAGTCGCCACCGGGAGCGCGAAGACGCCACCATCAGCCCGCAGGACGATCGAGCTATTCCACCTAAGAAGTGAGGAAGAACGAAGTGGGAGGCCACGGCCACCACCGCAACGGGCACGAGAGCGACGACCTGAAGGACGGCACGCGCCGGTGTCGCAGCGTCCAACTCGGCTCCCCGTCACGGCGTCGACCTCGGCATCTCCATTGCGGTGTCTCCATCACGGAGTTGACCTCGCCCCTCCGTCGCGGTATCGACCTCTACGGTCCGCCGCGGCGTCGACTTCGGCACTCCTTCACGGAGTCTCCATCATGGAGTCAACCTCGCCCTTCCATCAAGGTGTCGACCTCTACAGTCCGCCGCGGCGTCGACTGCGACACTCCGTCACGGAGTCGACCTCGTGTCTCCGTCGCGGTGTCGACCTCTACGGTCTGCCGCGGCGTCGACTTCAGCACTCCGTCACGGAGTCGACCTCGCCCCTTCGTCGCGACATTGACCTAGATAGCGTGTCACGACGTCGACTTCGGCGCTCTGTCATGCCATTGACACCGCTCGACGCGTGGCCGTCCACCTACTGGCTTGTTCCTTCGACGTCCAAGCTTGGGAACAACATGCAAGGGGCTCGTCTTCAGCATCGTCACCCAAAACCTCCTTGTGTGCGCTGGGAAGCCTCATCTCCCCCGCACGAGTCGAGTCTAAAGCCTCCTCGCGTTGGCCGGGAGGAACCACCTCCCCCGCGCGAGTCGAGCACCTAAAACTCCTCGTGTGCGCTGGGAAGCCCCACCTCCCCCGCACGAGTCAAGTCAAAAGCCTCCTCGCGTTGGCCGGGAGGATCCACCTCCCCCGCGCGAGTCGAGCACCTAAACCTCCTCGTGTGCGCTGGGAGCCCTATCTCCCCCGCATGAGTCGAGTAAAAAGCCTCCTCACGTTGGCCGGGAAGAACCATTTCCCCTGCGTGAGTCGAGCACTTGAATCTCCTCGTGTGCGCTGGGAAGCCCCATCTCCCCCGCACGAGTCGAGCGCAAAGCCACCTCGCGTTGGCTGGGAAGAAGCAACTCCCCCACGAGAGCCGAGCACCCAAACCTCCTCGTGTGTGCCGGGATGCAGCCCGTCCCCCACGCGAGTCGAGTAAAAGGCCTCCTCGCATTGGCTGGGAATAAACATCTCCCCCATGTGAGTCGAGTATTGTCGCTCCCCCGCATGAGCCGTCTTGCAAGCCAAGAAAGGCCCGATGCACACGTCGCCGTGCGCCTATCTCTGAGTGTTTCGCTTCTTTTTTGGGCAATGACCCGGTATGCACGTTGCCGCGTGTCAATCCCTTCTTGACATCAGTACCGACTATTTGATACAGGAGGAAAAGCTTAGGGCTAGAAGATGACTACTCACGCTACCCGCCACGCCGGGGGACGCGAAGTTTGTTTGCTTGGGACGCAAGGTACCCGGTACCATTCTCAACATCGCAAGGGACTACGCCACCCTGCAAGGTACCAAGTACCATGAATGACATCGCAAGGGACTACGTCATCGGAGTACCCACGGGCAAGCAGTGATGCCGCATGAAGCCCAGATGCCACGGTGCTCCGTCACGGTGTCGACCGCGGTGCTCCACCGTCGCGGTGTCCGACGCGGCATCCGGCATGGCGCTCCATCGCTGTGTCAACCTCGGCGCTCCGTCGCGGCGTCTTCGTCGGCCTCGGTGCACCGTCGCGGCGTCTCCATCGACCTTGCCGCTCCGTCGCGGCGCTCCGTCGCGGCGTCGACCGCGGCACTCCACCATCGCGGTGCCCGACGCGGCATCCAGCGTGGTGCTCCGTCGCCGCGTCGACCTCGGCGCTCCATTGTGGCGCTCCGTCGCAGTGTCTGCGTCGACCTTGCCGCTCCGTCGCGGCATCGAGCCCGGCGCTCCGTTGTGGCGCTCCGTCACAGCGTCTGCGTCGACCTTGCCGCTCCGTCGCGGCATCGAGCCCGGCGCTCCGTCGCGGCGTCTCCATCAACCGTGGTGCTCCATCGCGGCGTCGACCTCGGTACTCCATCGCGCACTCCGTCGTGGCATCTCCGTCGCGGCGCTCCATCGCAGCGGCGACCTTGGCGCTCCGTCGCGGCGCTCCGTCGTGGCGCTCCATCGCAGCGGCGACCTCGGCGCTCCGTCACAGCGTCTCCATCATCCGTGGCGCTCCGTCGCGGCGCTCCGTCGTGGCGCTCCATCGCAGCGGCAACCTCGGTGCTCCGTCGTAGCGTCTCCATCAACCGTGGTGCTCCGTCGCGGCGTCGACCTCGGCACTCCGTCGCGCGCTCCGTCGCGGCACTCCGTCGTGGCGCTCCATCGCAGTGGCGACCTCGGCGCTCCATCACAGCGTCTCCATCAACCGTGGTGCTCCGTCGCGGCATCGACCTCGGTACTCCGTCGCGCGCTCCGTCGTGGCATCTCCGTCACGGCGCTCCATCGCAGCGGCGACCTTGGCGCTCCGTCGCGGCGCTCCGTCGTGGCGCTCCATCGCAGCGGCGACCTCGGCGCTCCGTCACAGCGTCTGCGTCGACCTTGCCGCTCCGTCGCGGCATCGAGCCCGGCGCTCCGTCGCGACGTCTCCATCAACCGTGGTGCTCCGTCGTGGCGTCGACCTCGGTACTCCGTCGCGCACTCCGTCGTGGCATCTCCGTCGCGGCACTCCATCGCAGCGGCGACCTTGGCGCTCCGTCGCGGCGCTCCGTCGTGGCGCTCCATCGCAGCGGCGACCTCGGCGCTCCGTCACAGCGTCTCCATCAACCGTGGTGCTCCGTCGCGGCGTCGACCTCGGTACTCCGTCGCGCACTCCGTCGTGGTATCTCCGTCGCGGCGCTCCATCGCAGCGGCGACCTTGGCGCTCCGTCGTGGCGCTCCGTCGTGGCGCTCCATCCAGCGGCAACCTCGGTGCTCCGTCGTAGCGTCTCCATCAACCGTGGTGCTCCGTCGCGGCGTCGACCTCGGCACTTTGTCGCGCGCTCCGTCGTGGCATCTCCGTCGCGGCGCTCCATCGCAGCGGCGACCTCGGCGCTCCGTCGCAGCGTCTCCGTCAACCGTGGCGCTCCGTCGCGGCGTTGACCTCGGTGCTCCGTCGCGGCATCTCCGTCGCGACGCTCCGTCGCAACGTCTCCGTCAACCGTGGCGCTCCGTCGCGGCGTTGACCTCGGTGCTCCGTCGCGGCATCTCCGTCGCGACGCTCCGTCGCAGCGTCTCCGTCAACCGTGGCGCTCCATCGCAGCGTCTCCGTCAACCGTGGCGCTCCGTCGCGGCGTCGACCTCGGTGCTCCGTCGTGGCATCTCCGTCGTGGCGCTCCATCGCGGCGTTGACTCAGCACTCCACCGCAGCATCGCCCTCGCCGCTCCGTCACCGTGGGGCCAGTGACGCCTAGTAGCTCCGCCACCTCGAAGAGGAAGGTCGCCCGTGTCGTGCCGCTCCTTGCGCCCCGAGCAGGAAGCCTCGCCAGCGCGCCCTCCACGTCGCCCCCGGAATGTCACAGGGGTCTCGAGTGAGCGGGACCACGGTCGATGCGACGCGGTCGCTGCGACGGGTCCCGTCACGATCTCCTCGCCAAGCGCGCGCTCCGCGTCACCCCGGAATGTCACGGGGGTCTTGAGCAAATGGGACCGCGATCGATGCGACGCGGTCGCTGCGATGGGTCCCGTCGCTACCTCCTCGCCGAGCGGTCCCGACGGCCGTGAACTGGGCAGGCGCGGAAGTCGCCCAATCTGCAGTGCTCCTGTGAAAAAAATCAAACAAGCGCAACAATAAGAGGAGTCATCCTGTGGAATGCCTCATGCCCGATGACCAAGTTATATGCGGACTCAACATCATCACGACATATACATATGTAACCTCATCGATCGCACTAAAGAGGCACACATAAACACGACATCGGCAGAGTCTACATCACTCCGCTCGAATTGTACAAACATGGCAAGGAGCAGAAAAAAGGGAGGAGCATCTAAACGTGCGACGACGTGCATCTCTTGTATCACCTACCCGGGAGAAAACGGCAATTCACTTGCAGGACACAAAACGGCCTAGGAAAAATGGCAGTTGTCCATCCGCCGACGCTCGCACCCATTCCATACAACAAAAAATATATATGCGTGCAGTGGCAGTCCATTGTTCTACGCATGCACTAGCCTCATGCAGAAGGTCACCGCAAACAATCAACAAAACATGTAAGTGTGGTAGTAGTCCATCACACATCCAGCGACTCGGCATCTACGCATTATCCGCACACGATGCATAAGAGAAGAAAGTGTGGTAGCAGTCCATCACACATCTAGTTCATCTCATATAGAAAATCTCAAACACGCGTGAGAAACCCTCCTCACGCCGCATCGCGGCTACGGCCGTCACAACTCGATGTCCCATACATCACACGCACCATAGCAGGAAGACGACGCAAACAAGATTATGCGCGGGGCGGAATGGTCACCCTTGGAGCGTAGGAACCACGGCGTGGAGCTCCCGAAGCTGTGGACGCCACTACAGCTCCTCTTGCTGCGGTCACAGCGACAGGGGCCGCGGCGTGGCGGTACACGTGGTCGGGCTTGTCCCCGTGGGCTCTGGCAGCAGCAGCAGCTGCCGGCCCCTAGGCGAAGCAGCGGCACAGCAAGGAACGCCCGCGTTGGCCCGACTGGACGGCGCGGCGAGGAGCCTCTACGGCGACTTGGCGCGGAACTACAGCGGCGCTACTCCCGACCTGCAAGGAAGAAAGAGAGGCGTGGGAGAGCAACGGCAGCAGCCTGGTCGAGCGGAGGCAGCCGGCGGTACGTGGCGGCGTGGCCCGGAGTGGAGCAACTGCGGCGCGGCCCGAGGCGGTGGCGTGGCGCTGACCAAGGCGGCGGCTCGGCCCGGAGCAAGTCGGAGGCGTCGGCCCTTGGCGGCGGCCCCCGAGGCGGCGGCGGCTCCCCAAGGCGGCCGACAGATCCAAGCGGCGGCGCGGCGAGCTCCTACGGCGGGGCACGACCTCTCGGTGGAGGCCCGGCGGCGGCCGCTCGTCCTGCGGAGCTCGCGCCGGCCCAACGGGGGTAGAACCAGAGCGGCGGCGCGGCAAGCTCTGCGGCACGGCGAGCTCCACGGGCGCGGCTCGGGGCGGTAGACATCCGACGGGTGTGCGGGGGTAGCAAGGCGGCCGGTGGCGAGCGCTCCTCGCGCACCCGGGCGGGAGCGACCGGCGCCGGCTCTGGCCAGGAGGCAGCAGGCGGAGGGGCCCGCTGGGGGTGGCCGGCGCGCGACCCGGCCGAGCGGCGCTAGGCGGCGGCGGGGACTCCTCCGGGCAGCGGCGCCGTGGCTCCCCGCAAGGCGGCGGCGGCGCACGGTGGGGGGCGGCGGCGCACGGCGTGGGGCGGCCGGCGGCTTGGAGGAGCAAGGGGGGCGGCCGGCGGCTTGCAGGGGCAAGGCGGCTGCCGGTGGCTTGGAGAAGCGAGGGAGGCGGCCGGCGGCTTGGAGGAGCAAGGGGGGCGGCCGGCGGCGCAGGTGCAAGGCGGCGGCCGGCGGCGCAGGCGCAAGGCGGCGGCGTGGTGGCGCAGGGGCAAGGCGGCGGCGCAAGGGGGCAAGGCGGCGGCGCAAGGTGGCAAGGGGGCGCACGGTAGGAGGAGGCCCCCTGGAGGAGGCGTGCGGGGGGCTTTATAGCCCCCCCGGGTGACCTAGTCGGCCCAGCAGGGCCCGTTAGGGCGTCCGGCCGGTTGGAGCACAAAGAAGAGAAAAAAAAGGGAGAAAAGAAAGAAGAGAAGGAGAAAAGAAGAAGAGAAAAAGAAAGAAAGAAAAAAAAGAAAAAAAGAGGGAAGAGGGGAAAAAAGAAGAGAGAAGGGGGGAAAAGAAATGGAGTTACCACGGTTCGACCCCGGAGGATTTCCTCTGAGTCTCTGAATTTACTGCAAGATTCTCGGTCGTTCGTATTCCGCAAACCCGGGAACGTCGCGACATTCCTGGGCTCGTCAGTCCGGCCAGCGCGCCGACCCCGCTAGGATCGGTGCGCCGGTCCGGACGGGCACTGAATGACCGCCCGCACCGGCGAGGGACTACTGTTGGGGAAGGGGTCCCCGCGCTACCCGGTTCTGACATTTTCCATACTTAAGGGAGATCAGCGCGGTACCAACCTCGCCACAACACCAAGACCGCTCGATGCCGGCTCCACGACGACTCCCGCGACGATACCAACCTCGCTACAACACCAAGACCGCTCGATGCCGGCTCCGCGACAACTCTAACCTCGTCGAGGCACCAAGACCGCTCAAGGCCAACCTCGTCGCGGCATCAAGACCGCGCGACGCCAAGACCGCGACGGCACCAACTTCGTCGCGACGTCGACACCGCTCAAAGACGAGACGTGACGGCGACAAGTCCGAGCATGACGGGCGGGACCCCCGGAATATTCCCGAAGGAAAAGACCTACGCGCCCCTCGGGGCGTTAGTACATCTAGGGACATAATTGTAAAACGCCTGAGGGCATCCCTGTAATCTCCCCTGCCCCTCATTTTTCCCTATAAATAGAGGGACACCCCTCCCATTTGGGGGATCCCAGAAATTCTGAATACACGTTTGCTTGCTTCTCCTCTCCTCCGGTTTGCAACCTCGCAGCGGGTTCGAGTGTCCTCGCGACGTGCAACCCGCGTGCGCGACTGCGGTGTCTCCGCGACGTAGTTTCCCGGGCAACCCTCGTAGGTCCGCGTAGCCGTGCGGGGGTGCCACAAGTTCACTATCTAGCCTCGTTGCTACGACAGTAACCCTAACGTGTTGATGGTAGATCTTCATCTTGCACTTCTTCTGAAAAATTGTTAGAGCAGCAAATGAGTACATAGAGTACTCAGCAAGCCACATTGGGAAGTTATTCTACATAACTACATGCATGGGATTTCAAAGGAGGGGTATATGGTTTTAACATATCCTTTGGTGGATGCATAACCCTAGTCTCCGTCTTAACATTTCAAATCTCCTTCGTTAAAACAGTTTTAAGATAAAGCGTTGAGTTTAAATAACTCTGCCGGGTCAACGACAGTTTCAAATGCCATCACCAAAAATCTACTTGTGCCTCGTGACGAGAATCACCTCTAAACACAGTTCCATTGACCGGGAACACGGCGTATTCGAATACCATTTGATATGACTCTGCAGAGTTGCTCAGCTTTACCCACATGATATCTATACCTCTTATTGTCACTCGAGACTTACACACTTCCATTAGTGTATCGATAGAGGTAAGATAACAAGGCTTTTTATCTGCTCTATCTTTTAAAGTTTCTACCCAGAAACACTTCATCACTCGCTCTCCCGGGAGTCTGACGGGCCAATGTCAACTTCGTGGTCCGGGATTTGAGTGGGTTCCAGTTGTGAGTCCCCCAATCCATGGGTTATCACTACCATCGCTTCTGCGGGGCGTTCCAGAGAAGTAGAACGGCAAGCTAATCTGTAGTCGTCCAGCGGGTAGAGCAGATTTACTGGGCCAGGTTCGACAAGTCGAACATGTGGTCGAGCGGTTCTTGTGTTTTTCACTATGCACAAGGGTTGTATCCTTATCTGCCCTGAGTAAGAAAATCCTCCCGATTTCCCTTACTCCACGACTAGGGGCATGGCGGTACGATCAACACGTGAAAGGCCCCATCTTCTCTGTCCTCTATCGTCGGCAATTTCCTTTCAAGAAACCGCATTCTCCGAGTTTAACCAGGGTTAACAATTATCCCTAAACTTTATCTAGCCTGAGTTCTAACGCCGGTGAAGGATATTGATAGTACTTATTTTCATCCTAGGGTTTTCGAGGTGAATATGGCCTACAAAAATTGACTGGGCTGTGGGGGTGGTAGGTGTTAACTACATTGTCATGTCATTCAAAAATATCATGGTACTAAATTAACATGCAGAAAATAATTAACTAAGCTATTAATACAATAAGTAGCAGGCGATTGGGATCAACATGGACGAAGGAATGTGACTTGCCTACTGCATCGTGACTAGCTGGATCATCGTCTTCAAAGTGATTCGCACCGTCAGAGTTCTTCTCGAGCATCGGATCGTCGCCACCGCATTCTATTGGCGAAAAGATCTAAATGCTTATAAGTCCGGGCTTGACGAATGCGAGCTGGGAGCAAAATGTAAAATAGTTGGAAACAATACCTTAATTAAGGAGGTGGGGCGGGTGTGGGGTGTTTGGAAACAGAAATAGGGTTGGAGGTATGTATGGTCGAGATCAGTGTATTTCAGAGATGAAAGAGGACATATGATGCGAGTTAGGGTTTTGGAGAAAGAGTTGGAATATATGCGAGATAAGAGGGTTTTGCGGGTTTTAGGTATTAAGGAGTGGGATTCGGGTCCAAAGGTATGGATAAATAGAATCGTGGCGTCGAGACGGTTGGAATGGATATATGTGTGTGTGTGTATGTGCGCCGCGCTTTAGGGTTTCGGAGGACGAGTCGGAATATATAGGAGGTGAAAGAGTTTTGTGGTTGTCAGGTGTTAAAAAGTGAGAATTTGAAGTAACGGAGTAGAAAAGTGGAACTATGTCGTCGAGACGATATATAATTGAGTTTTTAGGGTTTCGGGCCCGGCCCACAAAATATTATTGGGCCCATTAGGGCCCTCGTGTTGGGCTGGGTTGGATTTTGGGTTTTGTCTTGGAATGAATTTGGGCTGAACTGGACATGGACTTGGGCTTAGGGCTAAACATGGGTTTGGTTTTTAGGGCTTATCAGAAAAAGAAAAGAAAATAAAAAGGGAAAAGAAATTCCTAACTACATGGGCTCGGCCCGAAAGAGTTTGGAGCCGGCCTGGCTCAGGTTTGCTAGCTGGCTCGGCTCTGCGGCTCGGTGGATCGGCTCGGTTCAACAGAGCGGCTCGGGACAATGGCTTGGCTCGATTGCAAATCGAGCCGGTGGTTCAATTGGGGAAAAAGGGGAGGAAACAGAGCATGTGGCCGGCGGCGGCGGGGAGGACGATTACGACACCGGTGACGCATCTCGCCGGAGGGAAGGACGCCGGAAGACTCCAGAGGATGCGAGGACTTCATTTTTGCGAGGACGATTGCACGGCTGAGAGCTCGGAGCTCAAGGCAACGGCAAACGTGGCGACAGCGAGGCTGGCGTGGCGCACGGTGGAGCTCAGCGAGGCATGCGGGAGCGAGGTGGCGCGAGGGGGAGCGAGCAGCGTGCAGAGGGGGAAGAAGTCCGGCGACGCGTGGCCTGGAGCTTCGAGCGCGGAGCCGGACAGGGCGGTCCCCACCTGGCGTCGATGCCGAGGACAAACGGCGCAGCGACACCGGCTGCTCCTCGGGCGGCGCGACGGGGCGGCGATGGCGACAGGACGGGGAGGCGAGAGGAGGAAGGAGAAGGTGATGGTGGGCCAAGCGGGCCGTAGAAGAGGAGGTGGGCCGAGGAAGGAAATGGGCTGAGGGAGGAAGATACGGCCCAGAGGCAGTTTTCGTATTTTCAAAACTTTTGCAAATTTGGAGATCGTTACACTTTCCAGCTCAATCAAAATCTTATCCTTCACAGACATCTGCCCGTAATGATATTCATATGGAGGTGGAGGGATTTTTTTTCCGGGATTTTGGCATTGCCGTGAAATCCGTGGTATCAAGTCATGCAAAGTGCCATATTCTGCGTATACAACGCCACTGAATCCATCTGACAGATTCTCACAATGGATCCAATTTTTACTATCTGATAAAATTGCTGGAAGCTGTGTATCCATTGCACAGGCTCTGATATACCACCGAAGTATTGTTTGAACGCGTAAAATCCACACTTGACCCAAAATTAGATGTTGTGTCACTGGCTTGAAGTTCATTTTTTAGGTATCTGTTGGCAGTGTATGGAACGTGGTTATTTGAAAATTCGACAAACCTATCTCTTTGCATGGAGTCAGAAAAATCATCTTCCATAATTAAAGCTGAAAGGAGTCCGTGTGCCATTGGAACCATCTCATGAAACCATTTGTCAGCTTCTACTTTTTGTGGTCCAGAGCTGCGGTTTTCCTCACCAGGGAGAAAACAGTCATAGGACCTTTCATTCCAATTCCATTGGTTTTGCTTCGCTCAGGTAAGAGTGAAGAATTAGATGGAGCCAGCACCTGAGATGAAAGCTCCTCCTGCAGATATTTGGGACACATGAAGCATTGAAGCAAGTATATATATAGTTAGTTTCAAAAAAGGAGATAAATTTCATGAAAGGGCAAGGTTTTTTTTTCTATATGGGATGACTCACGGCACAAAAGTTTCACATACCATCGTTTGAGGTTTGCTATAGCCCGTGGATGCTATCACATTATGTCCACCATAGGGCATCTCATCTCAATCTCTTCCACAAGATTATTCTGACAACAAACTTCAATAATTGAGAATTCGTCCCAACCTAATAAGGAAACAAGTATACTCGATCATGACATATCTAAGTTATAATGGGAATCGACCTGGTGTTTTAAGAAAGCTAAACTTTCAGAGATTATGAAAGTTAGCACTGTTTCCATCTCCTACCAAAAAGGGCCAGAATATGCACCAACTGCAGAAAAAGAACAAAAAAGTTATAAAGCATCAACCCAAGAGATGTTGACAGAGCTCAACCGGCAAAATCAAAAAGACGGACAACCGCACCGATAGCACTGCGAGCAGCATTTGCAGCAGCTAAAAGCTCCTCTCGGTCATCTTCTGGTTCACCTACAATGCTCAGTCACTTACTAAAATATAAAGCTCGATGAGGACAGAGGAAAGTGCCCAAAATTTAACCATAATGGCCAGAGTAAAATGGACCCACAATTAAGAGCCTGTGCATGATAAGGTGAAGCTTTGCGGTCAGAACCTTTCTTCATCAGGGGTTATCCCACCTTACTACACCGATGTGCTTCATTGGCTGAACTCCGTTGACCTGTAGGTTTGACATCTCGATCAGCATCGTTGCCTCTGTTGAGCATTGTTCCCAGAGAGCGCTTGCGTTTCAAATTCTTTTCGCAGCCTTCACCTCCAGTAGATAAGCCCTGTATTTTGTCTTCAGAAAGCCCCGATACTGTGACAGATGGTCTTGCACAAGTTTTTTCCTTCTCCAGAGGTGAAGTTTTATCACTATTAGCCAGAGGACCTTGCCTTGTAGGAACACTACCACGTCCTTCCAACTGAAATATGTAGAAACATTGAAACAAGTTTTAAATATGGAGAATAGTAGCACGAGGAATTTGTAAGGAATATGAAAACATAATGACTGTAAATCTGTTAAAAAATTGTAGAAAAAGAATAGCAGACTTCATGTGGCTTAAAATCTTCAGGCTCTAGAGGGCAGTCGCTCAAACAAGTTCAGCCAGAGTTACAGTTTCCAAACCCCAGAGGTACAACAAGTTACTACAGGGAATTAGGAATCACAGACCAGGCCAATCCTTAATAAACCAGCAAGTTTTGGGATCGATTCAAACAGAGATCATGAAATGATGACATTAGCAACAGAGATTGAATAGCGGAGCATGAAACCAAAATCACCCATCTTCCCACCCTTTATGGTCTTCTTTAAAGGGCACCAACCCATGGCATAACTTATAAACTCAGAAAACTGTATGAAATCTTATTGGTTCCCGCTGGTAATTAGCCAAAAATCAAGAGTGTGGCAGGAATCGGCAGTTTAGCAAAACCAGGAACACTTGTCTAAGCTACAAATTATAAGTTGAAGATCGAAAAGACTAAAACTTTCTGAACTCCTGTATTTCAAAATATCGATAATGTTGCGATACGGTTGCGAAATTAGGAGCATTCTTTCTGGGCATAGCTAAATAAAGATGCTGAGAAGTCTAAAGGTCAGAACTTTGGGAACCCCTACACTCTGAACTCCCAGAGGACTCGCTGCACATACCGACATCGAGAGAACGCGATGTACTCGACAGTATTATAAAAAGCGGCGATGGCAGCGAACCCGTCGATCCGATAGCGAGGACCGCACTCGCTTGCTCATTGCCCCCGCGGAGTTGCTGCCCTGAGCTCCGATCCTCATCGAGCCCGGGGAGGGCGCTGCCCCTGGCTCCTCTGGCAGCAGCGGGGATTAATCAACTAAATGGCAATGCCGCCACTACACGAGACAAGCACCGGTAGTGGCAGCGGCGGCGCAATTGGCGGGTTAGGAATGCAATCTAGTGATTCGGGGTACCTGGCACGGAGACGCTGGCGCGGACCCGCCAGAGCTCTTCGGGCGGGTCGTCGGCTTGGAGCGCCCGCCGGAGCTCGCCGTGGAGCGAGTGCTTGGGCTCCCCCGAGGGCGAGCGGGTCCATCGAGAGGTACTGCCCGAGACGATAATAGAACAACGACAAATGCTGCGAGCGGAGGAATCGCGCCGGCGCGGGGCGGAGGCGGCGGCGGTGGTGGCGGTGGTGGCGGTGGTGGCGGTGGTGGCCGGCCACGTTCTTTCGGTTTGATATGACCTACATGGTAGCTGCTCTCTCCGATGCCATCACAATGGAAGTTGAACATCTCTGCATGCATGTGGTTGTTTGTTCGATCATGCCTCTAGCTTTTTCGCGTATGGCTAGCTTAGGACAACATTGTGAAGAGATAAGCTGTCGAGTAGTTAGTTGTTGTGATTTAGTTGTTCCTTGAGATTAAGTTGTTGCGATACGCAACTGTAATCTGTAACTGTAATCTACTGAGAACAGCTATATAATGGAGAGGCCGGCATCGATTGATGTACGGGAAAACAAAACCAAAACACTTACGTTTTCACATGGTATCAGAGCCTGCGTCATTCCTAATCTAGCGACATGACCTCTGCTGCCTCCTCCGGATCATCCCTCGGATCGCTCTCGTCCGGAGCACTCGGCGTCGGCAACGGCGGCGCTAGCTTCGCCTGTCCCACGATGACCGGCGTCAGCTCAATTCCCTCAATTGGCCAGATGGTTACGTCGAAGCTTTCTCACGAGAATTACCTTCTCTAGAAAGGACAGATCATTCCGATCTTGCGTGGCCACCAGCTCCTCGGCTACGTTGACGGCACACTCCCGATGCCGCCAAAGCTCGTCCCGGCGACTGAAGAGGCCGGTGCTGAGCTGGTAGATAACGCTGCTTATACCACTTGGTATGTCCAAGATCAGCTCCTTCTTGCTGCCATCCTCTCGACGCTTACACCTGGCGTCCAGGCACGCGTGCTCGGCATCGGCACGTCGGCAGCTGTGTGGTCTGCGCTCGAGCGCATGTTCTCCTCACAGTCACGCACTAAGGTAACTCAACTGCGCAAGCAGCTTGCACTTGTGCAGAAGAAGGACATGAACATGTCCGATTACTTCGCTCGAATGAAGGGTATCAGCGATCAACTCGCCGCCGCTGGGAGCCCGCTCCATGATGAGGAGCTCATCATCTACGTTCTCGCTGGCCTTGATGCATCCTACGAGTCGTTCACCACCTCGATCAATCTCAAGGGTGGCGATCTCTCCATCGAGGACTTCTACACGCACCTACTCGACTACGAGATGCTTCGCGAGAGCCTTTCGGCTAGCTACCAGATCTCCGCCAATGCCGCTAGTCGCGGCAACTTCGGCAATGGTGGGGGACGTGGACGCACTAATCAAGGCGGGCGCGGCAATGATGGCCGTGACAACTTCGGCAACCACGGCGGAAATCACTCGACCAAGGCGGCAACAGGAGGAACTCGACTAGCTCCGGCAACGGCGATCGTCCTGTGTGCCAAATCTGCACTAAGATTGGGCACACTGCGTTTCGCTGCTACAAGCGCTTCAAGCGGGACTACCAGCCACCAGAGGAATCGCAGCACTTCGCCGGCAACATGAACACCGGTCATGGCCACCAGGCTTTCGATCCGGCGTGGTACACGGACTCGGGCGCCACTGACCATATTACCGGCGAATTGGACAAGCTTCACGTCCGCGAGAGCTACGCCGGCAAGGAACAGGTTCACGCTGCGAACGGGGCAGGTATGGCTATTGCACATATTGGTAGTTCGTTTCTTCAGACTCCGCATAAATCTCTTATCCTGAAAGATGTTCTACATGTTCCTCATACACAAAAGAATCTACTATCTGTTCATCGCCTAACCCAAGATAACAACGTGTTCATTGAGTTTCATCCAACTTGTTTTCTTATCAAGGACCGGCTTACGAAGAAGGTTCTGGCTCAAGGGCCAGTGAAGGTGGTCTTTACCCGCTCAACATCAGCCAAGTCGATAAAGTTAAATCGGCGCACTCCATCTCCCGCTCTCGGTGGCACTCTCGCCTAGGGCATCCGTCTACCGTCATCGTCGACCATGTCATCAATAAATTTAGTCTTCCGTGTGATAGTTCTTTAGCCACTAGTTCTATATGTGATGCATGTCAGCAAGGGAAGAGTCATCAGCTTCCGTTTCCTAGATCAAACAAAGTGTCTTCCTTTCCTCTTGAACTCATATACATCATCTGGTGGTTTCAAATACTATGTTAGCTTCATAGATGATTTTAGCAAGTTTACCTGGTTATTTTGTATCCACAATAAAGCTGATGTTGCCCAAACTTTCCTTGAGTTCCAAGCACACGTCGAAAGACTCCTCAACCGTAAAATCTTGAAGGTTCAATCTGATGGAGGGGCGAGTACCTCAAACTACATCCTTTCTTTCGCAAACTTGGCATCGATTATCACATCTCCTGCCCACACACGCACCAGCAAAACGGATCCGCTGAACGTAAACACCGTCATGTAGTTGAAACCGGCCTCACACTTCTTGCTCACGCCTCTATGCCCATCCGATTCTGGGATGAGGCATTCCGCACCGCCTGCTTTCTCATAAACCGCATGCCGAGTAGAACCATAGGTATGCAATCCCCTCTCGAACGCCTGTTCAAGGAAAAACCAGATTTCTCATTCCTCAGAACCTATGGGTGCGCGTGTTGGCCTTGCCTACGACCGTACAACAATCGCAAACTTCAGTTCCGATCCAAGAGGTGTGTGTTCCTCGGCTACAGCAGCCATCATAAAGGATATAAGTGCCTCCACATTACCTCTAGTCGTATCTACATCTCACGAGATGTCGTGTTCGATGAACAAATTTTTCCGTACTCTGAGTTTTTGCTCTTCGAGTACTCCTGAATCCCTATACGGCCAACTATTAGTCAATCCCACCACCTACCCCTTTTCCTCCTACTCCTTTCCCAATGCGGACCCTGATGAATCGCTACCTGTGTGCAGTAGTCCATCGCTTGGCCAAGAGCAGCTTAATCCTGTTTCTCTTCCTGCGCAGGTGTTCGACGTCCCGGTGGTAGCCGTCCCAGGCGCATGCACGGGCCCTGCAACGCCCGCGGACCAGCTGCTCGACCCGTCGGCTCCCGGGTCGATCGGCAGCCCGACTCCCGCGCCCGCCGTCGACCCGTCAGCCCGTGGCCCCGAGCCGCTCGACGCGTCACCTTCTCCCGGCGCACCTCCAGCACCTGCGCCTGTGGCCTCTCCTGCACCGCACCCCTACAAGACACGCGCCCAGGACAATACGCTGCGACCTCTGGTTCGGATCGATGGCACTGTGCCGTACGGCCCCACTCGCCGCCAGCGGGCCTCTCTGGCCATCACTGAGCCTCGGGACCATGTCACTGCTGCTGCTGATGCAAACTGGCGCGCGGCTATGGATGCCGAGTACGGTGCACTCCTGAAGAACAAGACTTGGCACTTGGTTCTTCCTCTGCCTCGCTGCAATCTGATCAATTGTCGCTGGGTCTTTAAGCTCAAGCACCGAGCGGATGGCTCCATCAACCGCTACAAGGCCCGCCTGGTAGCGAAGGGTTTCAAGCAACGACATGGAGTGGATTATGACGAGACGTTCAGCCCAGTGATTAAACATGCCACCATCCGACTCATTCTCTCCCTGGCAGTGTCCCAGGACTGGTGTGTGCGACAACTCGATGTCCAGAACGCCTTCCTCCACGGTTTCTTGCACGAGGATGTCTATATGCGCCAACCGCCCGGCTACGTCGACTCTCAGTTTCCTCATCATGTTTGTAAGCTTGACAAGTCATTATACGGGCTCAAGCAATCGCCCCGGGCGTGGTTCGCTCGTCTCAGCTCCAAATTGCTGCAACTTGGCTTCTAGGCCTCCCAGGCCGACTCGTCTCTCTTCATCTATCAGCAAGGGGGCGTCACTATCTACATGCTTATATATGTAGATGACATTGTCTTGGCCAGTTCATCATCGGAGGCTGCTCAGAAGCTCATCATTGCACTTCGCGAAGATTTTGCCTTGAAGGATCTAGGGGATATTCACTACTTCCTTGGCATAGAAGTCTCACGTGGCAAGGACATGATGCATCTCTGCCAGACCAAATATGTCTCCGATCTCCTATCCCGCGTTGGCATGTCAGATTGCAAATCGGCCAGTACACCCATGTGCACCACCTAGAAGCTGTCCAAGGTGGAAGGGGAGCAGCTGCAAGGGGAGGAGATCACCAAGTATCGCAGTGTTGTAGGGGCACTTCAGTATGTAACTCTCACACGGCCGGACATCTCGTTCGCTGTAAACAAAGTGTGTCAGTTCATGCAATCGCCCACGGAATGCCACTGGATAGCTGCTAAGCGAATACTTCGCTACCTCAAAGGGACATCAAGCGTGGGACTCAAATTGGTCAAGTCACCGTCCTTGCTGCTGAGCGCCTTTTCAGACGCGGACTGGGCAGGATCGACGGATGACCGGTGCTCGACGGGCGGGTTCACAGTCTTCTTCGGTCCCAACCTCGTCTCTTGGAGCTCGAAGAAGCAAGCTACGGTGTCAAGGTCGTCTACCGAAGTTGAGTACAAGGCTCTTGCAAACGCCACCGCCGAGCTCATTTGGTTTCAGTCAATTCTAGGAGAACTTGGCATTGGTCAGAAGAGGGCGCCGGTGCTCTGGTGTGACAACCTTGGTGCCACGTACATGTCTGCCAACCCGGTGTTCCACGCAAGAACGAAGCACATCGAGGTGGACTTTCACTTCGTAAGGGAAAGGGTAGCAGCAAAAGCTCTGGAGATAAGATTTGTGTCCACGAACGACCAAGTTGCCGATGGACTGACCAAACCTGTCGGAGCACAGCAAACTTGACAGCTTTGCCACAATCTAAACTTGGGAAGTTTTGATCGAGGGGGCGTGTGAAGAGATAAGCTGTCGAGTAGTTTAGTTGTTGTGATTTAGTTGTTCCTTGAGATTAAGTTGTTGCGATACGCAACTGTAATCTGTAACTGTAATCTACTGAGAACAGCTATATAATGGAGAGGCCGGCATCGATTGATGTACGGGAAAACAAAACCAAAACACTTACGTTTTCACAAACATCATCGATCCTACGGCAACATCAGCACATTCGTCCGTTTAAAAGACGTCCGCAGATTAGAAAATACGCCTTTCAAGCTAAAAAAGTAAGGCTACACTTCGTGAAATCATTTCGCAACAACTTTCGATTGAATAGTTTTCAATCAGAGCAAAATGAGTGACTGCTATGTGGCTCACCCTTCCTTCACCTCCCTTCGCTTATTAAAGTACTGGAAAGAGGATCCCATGCACACGCTTTCTCTCTTTCTCGTCGTCAGGTATGTCGACGCCGTCACCGCCAGTAGCAAAGTTGAAAGTTTAAACTCCACGTTTGAAACTTTGGATTTTCAGTTCAAATTCTCATATTTGGGAGTAGAACCTTTCAACTCCTAGTTGAGACCTAAAATCTGTGACAATATTTACGACATCTACGAAGGTAGTTTCAGTCATTGACTCTTCGATTCATCTATGTCATTTAGAGTCGATAATAGAACAACTCATACAATATATTATATTTTAAAGTGATTCTACACTAAGAGTTATCATTAAATAATAACATACAAAGGCAATGGCATCAACTCGAGATATTTTTATTATTCATAGATGAAGAGCTAATTTTATTCTCTCCTTCTCTCTTCTTTATATTAACTAGTAATCGTGCACGCGCAACTCACGTCTTGACTAACATAAATTAAACGTGAAAATATATTCTAACATTTACAAATATATTTTCTATTCGTACATGCATTCTACCAATAATGATGTTCAAGTGACTAAAAGAACTTACATACACTGGCTCCTCTATTGTTTCGACGAAGAACATGCTGCTTAAGCATATTTTTCTCTCTGAGAAATGTCTCCTGAATAGAATCTAGAGCTGTGTTTCTATTTTTTACATCCTAGTGCACCTTGTATGGATTAATTATAGAAGGACGTGTTTTGGAGAGAGCACAGATCTATGGAAGCAACGTCCTTTGATTAAGTTTTGCGTAGTCCTGCCTTCTTCTTTGTGAATTCCTACTGCTGATGCTCCAAGTCCTTCGTCAACTATTCCATCCAACGCTCTTCTTTACCTCTTGGGCTTAATTTTACAGGTTTAAAGTCATATTTTTTTTCTCTTTGACAGTTGAATGTCAGATGTTGTAGATAGAAGTTTGGTTCTTGGGTTGAAACAGAGTTTTTAAAGTTATTTTCTGAAGGAAAAAATCTGGTGTGTATGATTTTGTGAATAATTCATGTCTATATCATTTAACATCTCTGAAAAATCCTTCTTTGCTCTTTGCTGTCTCTGTTTCTGTTGTTTCTTGAACAATTTTTGAGCTGCAAGCCTGTAACTACATATTGTGCGTTGATAGAGTGAACTGAATTCTGCATCTTTTTTTGATTATCTTCTTGTGCCTGAATGGAACTTCTGCTCATAAGTTCTGATCAAATCTGAAGTTACACCATCTACCATGTCTGACAGCACAGTTTCTTGAATCAGGTAGCTCCGCCGCTCTCGCCGTCCTCGCGTCCCCGGTGCCGACGAGCACGCCGGGATGTATCTGGTAAAGGACATCAGCGGCGCAATTGGCCTGATGGCGGCGGCCCTGGTGCTCCTGGGCACCTGGCCGGTCGTCCTCGCCGTGCTGGAGCGCGGGGGGCGCCTGCCGCAGCACACGTACCTTGATTACTCCATCCCCAACTTCCTGGGCGCCGTGCTGATCGCCCTAACCTTCGGCCAGATCGGCGGCGACACGCCGGAGACGCCTAATTTTCTCACCCAGCTCACCCAGGTTCAGTCATACATGGCATGGTGCAATGCGGTTTCCAGTCTTTCAGACATGAAGTTCAGCATGTGTGAAGCAGCTCAGCAAGAACTTCAGTTGGTGCATCAGCCTTGCACAGAATTATGTTTTGCAGTACCAATGATTTAGCTGTCAATTGAACAATGCAGGATAACTGGCCGTCGATCATGTTCACGATGGCGGGCGGCGTCGTCATCAGCCTCGGAACCCTGGCCACGCGGTACGGCTGGGCATACGTCGGGCTTTCGGTCACCCAGGTCATGGCGTCAAGCCTGAAGGTTGTCATAGGTAGTACATACACTGCAAGTTTTGTACTCTCCAAAATCCAAACATGGGTGTTTGATGCTGCTGCTGTAGTAACCTGAGTTGTTCAGAACCTGAAGATGATATGGCTGAAACTTCCTTTCTTCAGGGACAACACTGAACTATTTTCTCGACGGTAGGATCAACAAGGCGGAGGTTCTTTTCCCTGGCGTCGGATGCTTCCTGTGATTGCAGCCTGCCTTGGCTCTCTTGTTCACTCTTCCAATGCTGCTGACAACCAGGAGAAGCTATCTACATCCCGAAACACTGCCGGGTAAAATTCTCTCCTTTACACCCTACCCCCTTTCATTCATGTGGTGAACAATGAGCTTCTGCCTTTTCGACTAAATGTTACCGGTCGAAATCTGAATATTTTGAAGAACAAGTATTTTAGCTAATCTACTTGTAGTTGGATTTCTATACAATTGTTGCGAGTTTCCACGCAAGTATTATTCGCATAGATACCGCGACGTTTAGCCACTGCAGTAGCCTGCATCTGAAGAAAAACTTTCTTGAATTATCCACAGGAACACTGCCGACGAAGAGCTCACCAAACACCTCCTTGGAGGAGGTACCAGTCAAATCAATAAACCAGCTTTTCTTTCCTTAAAGATCACTAGATTTGTCACTGATCAGAGAATGATGTAGCATAGAGCTCATCTTAATCTTTTAATTGACAGAGAAACCAAAGGATTGTGGAGAAGCAAAGCCTGATGTACCAAAGGCTGTGGAGAAAATAGAGGCAGGAACAGCAGATATCCTTATTGATGTCGAGGAGAAAGACCAATCAAAGTAGGTACCTGCAGACTACAACTCATACAAACACCAATTGCAACATCAAATCTAGCTAATTCATCATGATTCAACTTAGAGTTTTACCCCGAAACCGCACAAACAATAGAAAGACAGAGTGGTTTCCCCATTCCTCTCACTCTCCCTACTAACCTCCGATGCGCCTGTCCAACCTCGCCGCCGGGTACCTCACCATCGCAACCCGCCGCGCCGACGGCACCATCAACCGCCGCCTGCTGTCCTTACTCGACCCTGGGTCCCCGCCTCCGCCGCACCGCGCAACGGCGCGCCTCCCGCTCTGGGCCCGGCTCTTCTGCCCCGTGGGCAGCGCCGGCGGCGGCGACCCGATCCCTGTCCCCCGGAGCACCGGTTCCCGGCGCCCTACGACGACGGGTTCTCCGCCCTCCGCTTTCTCGACGACCTCAAGAACCTCCCCGCCGACGTCACGCCCCTCGACGTCTCCCGCTGCTTCCTCGCGGGCGACAGCGCCGGCGCCAACATCGCCCACCACGTCGCCCGCCGCTACGCCCTGTCCTCCCCCTCCTTCGCCCACGGCAGGCATCGACTCGCCGGTGTTCCCGCCGGCCTTGGTGGTGGTGGCCTCTGTATATGGTGTAAAATAGAGAGAGATTTGATAAAATGCCACATGATAAAATGCCGCCTCTCCCTACCCCCAATTGTGTTCTCCCCTCACCGGCGCCGGGGCCGACGCCGCCGCCATCCGCTGCGCCGCCGCGACCCTTCCTCCGCTCCCTTCTCCATCTAGACCGCCGCGCCGCATCCTCCACCGCTTGGTGCCCTCCCCTGCGCCACCGCCGCCGTGACTCATCCTCCTCCGCTCGGTTCACCCCACTGCTTCGCTGCCACGACACATCCACCTCCTCTCGGTGCCGACGCCGCGGCTTCCCCCCGACGACGCTGCCGCCGACGTGGACGACGTCGCCGGGCGGAGGTCGCAGAGGCGCGCGGAGGGGGTGCCCGGGAGGCACTTGACGAGGAAGTGGCGTTCATGAGCACGCGGTACACCTGCTTGCCGCTAGTCTCGGCGGCCGTGATGCACTCCTCGAGGCTCCGCACACTGCCCATGGCTACCTTCTTCTCCTCCTCCTCCTCCTCCTCGTTGCAGTAGTACAGTGGAGGAGGTCGGTGACCAGCCACATTAGGCTGGCCGGGGCGCGAGCAAGGTTGGGACACCCGCCCCGCGCGCTCCGTGCAGTCGACGACCCACGCGGGCCCCATCTGCCGCGGCTCGTCCGCTAGCGCCCCCGGGGTTGCTGGGCGGAGGGAGGAGAGTGGTGCCCTCCGTCCACTCGATCAGAGAGGGGATGGGACCAGGGTCGAGGCCGGCGAACTCCTCGGGCTTGGCCAGGATAGGCGGGGTCGTCGTGGCATTGCACGGAGGATGGAGACCGGGGAGCTGACGAGCTGCGACTCGTTGCTGGACTCCTCGTAGACACGAGGAGGCTGGCGTTGCCATCGTCGCCCGAGGCAGCGTGGTCCGCTAGCGGCATCGGCCCCGGTAGAGATGGAGAAAGTTTTTTTTTAAACCCTGGTCAGCTGGTTGGGTTAGATGAGGAGGGAGGTAGAGTTAGATGTAACCACGCGGAGAGAGAGGGGGCATTTCATCAAAGAAAAAGTAAGAGAGAGCATTTTATCAAATCTCTCTAAAATAGATCACCTCGGTCTGAACTTTGTTGATATGTTTTGTATATTATATTTGGGCCAACTGCAGAAAAAAAATGATTGCAAATTCGATCGCTAAAATAATCTTAGCAAGCAATACTTACATGTAAATCTTGAACTTAATCACTACATTACTCGATCAGAATGCTAGATAGAGTTGGTATATCTACGTGCAAGTAAACACATGCTACTGCACAGTCTGCACAGTCATATGCGCGCATAGATGCATGCTTCTTTTTTTGGCGAGGAGTGGTTTATTTTGTTGGCATGAAATTGAGCTTACTAGCACGCATGCTAGCTAACATACGAATTTATCTCTCTGTTATTTGTGCTGCATACAGTCTCGAGGTACAAAACGAATGAATATACTCCTCATAATGAGTGCTTCTATGCTCTTCTCAAATATTTTTCCACAAATCTCAAAGCACTATAGTTAATTACTGTTAGGGGTAAATTAGTCCATCAGAGCACCCAAATCAATTGGACCGAATCCCAAATCCCAATTCGAGCTGCTTCTTCCAACCCGCAAGCAATTTCCCTTCTCCCCACCACAAACAAATTCCCAAATCTTCCCCAATCCCTGCCTCAATCCGCGGTAGCTTGGCCGGATCTCCACCAGCTCCGGCGCGGCCGAAGGCGTGGAGTGCAAGCCGGAGGAGCTGCAGTTTCTGGGGCCCGTGGGCATCTACCGGGAGTCCGTCTCGATCCTGCGCCACGCGGCGGTCCGGCGGGGCGAGGTGAGCGGGAGGGGTGGGCCCGGGCTTGGGGGCCGGGAGAAGGAATCAGAGGAAGGCGCCGTCGCCGCCGTCGCCGCCGTCGCCGCCGGCATGGCGCACGGCGGTGGTTCTCGCTCCGGAGCGAGGGAGGAAGGTGTGAAGAGGTCGACGGGCTTGACGACGGTATTATCAGGACAGTGATCAAGTTACTAATTTGCCCTTAGCTTTAATTAACTAAAGTGCTTTGAGATTTGTGAAAAAGCGTTTTGGAAGAGCATAGAAGTACGGCGGCCCGATCAACCTAGCGTACGTGCATGATGCCAACGCTAATGTCGATTTGTACATCCACTGATGCGCATCCATGGCGAACAAGCAGAACGCTGGCAAGACGCCGATGTGGTCAGTTTCCATTTTGTTTCTCTCTTCCAAAACCTACATGCCAGATATACAATATTGAAGTTTGTCTCAATTTCCTATCCTCATTTTAATCAGATCAGCACATGCAATGGATTTTTACTGCCATGATTTTGGTTCCCGAAGAGAACCGACATCCCAAAAATCTGGACCGAGAACTGGACCGGCCTGGTAAGCAAATTCTTCCCCAAATTTATTTTGCAGCGCATGTATATGATTTTAAACTTTGAACTTGATTGTTATGCATTTTTAGGTTCATCCGGATTTCCATCCGTCAGCCGAGGACATTTCTTTCGCCGTTGCCAGCTTCTTCCAGAATCGTGGATCTCTCCAGAACTACTACATGGTAATCATGGATTAGTCGCATGGTTTTCCTCCCAAATTTGATCAATCTGTACCAAATGAATTTAATTTACACTAATTAACATGTTGATCAATGATCGGTACCATGGTGGCAACAACTTTGGCCGCACCTCAGGTGGCCCGTACATCACAACCAGCTACGACTACGACTACGACGCCCCTCTCGATGAGTATGGTACATGACTTTATTTTCTTAATTTATTGTACATGCATGTTAATCAGGTGCAGATCTAATTAATTACATCTACTTGGCATGCTTGTAATTTTCAGGTAACATCCGGCATCCAAAATACGGGCACCTCAAGGAGCTCCACACCGTACTCAAGTTCATGGAGAAGATCCTTTTCCATGGAGAGTACAAGGACAGCACCCACGGCAAAAACGTCACAGTAATTAATTAACACATCTAATCTTTTTTGATTTCGGTATGTACACATTCATGCACACTGGAGTAATTTATCTGATTGATTAATACATACGGCGGTGAATTCGTTCCTGGGCCTTGTACACATCGCCCGTCACACTATAGGAGTTGGCCATGTTTGAAGTCATTACCCTTAACCGTAAGGAGGGGATGCCTAAGGCTAGGCTTGCGACTGGAGTGAAGTCGTAACAAGGTAGCCATACTGGAAGGTGCGGCTGGATCACCTCCTTTTCAGGGAGAGCTAATGCTTATGCTTATTTCGAGTAACTCCTCAGCTCGTGGTTCCGCCCGAAGAAGCGGGGGCTGCAGTAGCTGCCAAATCTTCTACTGGTACAAGGGCAACTGTTTGGACTGATGGGCTTACCAGTCTTGATCGTTACAAAGGACGATGCTATCACATCGAGCCTGTTCCTGGAGAAGACAGTCAATTATCGCTTATGTAGCTTATCCATTAGACCTAGTTGAAGAGGGTTCCGTTACTAACATGTTTACTTTCATTGTGGGTAACGTATTTGGTTTCAAAGCCCTACGTGCTCTACGTCTGAAGGATCTACGAATTGTCGTTGCTTATGCAAAAACTTTTGAAGGCCCGCCTCATGGTATCCAAGTTGAAAGAGATTTGGTGGTAAAGAATCAAATCCTCATGAAAGGGGTTTCATCTTGGCTAGATAGGTTCTAAACAATGTCAATTTTGTGAGGGAGATGAGACTATTGATCATCTATTTTTCATGTGTCCTGTGGCAAGGTATGTGTGGGGGTGGCCGG
>JAGXJF010003357.1:0-56013 GCA_019208055.1 Stipa capillata
TTAGCGGGTGATTATTCCTAAAGCTCTCCGTTATGGAATCTGGGGTCCGACACCTGGCCCGCTAAAATCCCCTCGGCCCATCACGGTGCGCAACCCGCTAGGAAAAGCCGCTTTCCTGCCCTTCCCTTTCCGATTTCTCCATCCAAAAACGCCTTCGCGCCTGCCCGCCTTTTCCCCTCCTCATGGGACCTGCTGGCGGTGCCTGCTAGCAGGACTCGTCTTCCACGTCGCGGATGATGGCTGGGACACCATGGTGTCGACCACTGGAGGCTCCGTCTTGACCTCCGCCCCTCGCCATAAGTGCCCCGATCGTCTCCTCCTTTTTCCCTTTTCGGCCGCCCCTCTCCTCCTATTTCGGGAATCTCCGCCACCAGCCCTAGCACTAACCGAGCTCATCGCCGGCGGAGCCCTATCTCCGGCAAGCCCCCGCTCCCACCATTTCCATTGCCAGTGAGCCTTCGTTCCTCTTCCCCTTCCCCGAGTTTCTTTTCTTGGCCTCCTCTTCCGACTTACCCTCTTTTCTTCTCCCCTTGCACACCGGATTGATCTCGCCACCACCCAGCTTGGCTGCCATCCTCATCGCCGTCGGGAGGCCAAGCTGGGGCCCACCAGAGCAGCTGACTCTCCCGACCAGCTGTCGAGTATCTCGGGAGCCTCCCCGAACTTCACCGCCGCCTCTTCCTTCCCCTACCGCACCGTTTCCCCCTGCGTCTTCCTCAACTCAGGCAGCACTCCACACCAGCCTCCCCACCGTTCCACCACATCATTGACCTCCGCGCTACTCATTGCCACCCCGGTGAGCTCCACCCCACCTCCCCTTCTCTCCAGCACCTTAGGGCCCCGTCCTCACGCTTTGCCTTGGCATGCACCACTGGCGGGAATGCCAACGAGCCCAGATCTTGGACTGGTCAGTCTGATCGGTGGGTTGGACCGCAACCAGTGGTCTGACTGACTCGCCAACCGGTCAGACCAGCTTGCTCGGTTTAGGGCATGAGCCCATCAAAACCAGGCCCCACCTGTAAATGATTTAAAAGTAAAATCGAAAGAAAAATAAAAGCCTGCCTAGGGACCCCGCTAGTTAGTGACTATAGTTAGATTGGGCTGAGTATAAAAAGGTTTAGGGTATTTCATTCTTGAGGAAAAAGACAAAAAGGGTGTTTGAATTTCTGAATCTTGTAAAATTCATTAAAAATTCATCTTAGCTCCAAAAATTTCAAACTTTACATGAAAATGACCAGGACAATATCTACTATCCAAAAAAAAATTTACTATGTTTTGTTGCTTTAAAAATCTATATTATTTAAATTAGTTTAAACCTTGCATGATTTATTAAAAATTTATCCCTTATCCAAAATTTATAAAATTTTGTGGGAATAACCAGCAAGGTATGCTCGATCAACTAAAAATAATCCTATGCATATTGCTATCCAGATATACTTTGAATCAAATAAGTTGACCAACCGTTGCTTAAATGGTTATTAGCATTTAAAATTTCATCCCTTTTTAATCTGTAAATCCAAATGACATGAAACTAATTGCAAATATCCTCAAATTTAAAGTGTCATCCAGTGAATTGCATCTCATGTGTCACTTATATCAATACATCATCAATTCTCATTTAGTTGCCCTTTATCTTCGTTTCATCGTCGCTTTTGCAAACAAAAGAAACTAGCGACGAGGGAGCGGAGCCTTATTACCCTAAACTTGACAAGATCTAGAGGAATACCCTATCCCAGGCAAGCTGAGCTTGCGACATTGCCATGCTGCTACTTCATTTTTGTTATATCCTTTTATGATGCCTTGCTACCTTGTGTTGTTGAATGCTATGCAATGTTTGGATGATTCTTTGTCATGTTAGGGATTAAATTGATGTTCTAATCAACTTGAACCCTAATTAAGAGAGAAACGAGGTAGCACAGCTTGTTGGGTAGGCTGTGACCTTGTTCTGGGCTACCTGAACCGTATGTCAGGATTTAATCGAAGTCACAGCGGCGACCCAACAGGGCTCTACCTATCAACCGTTGAGGGCTAGTCATGTGAAGACTAATGGTGCAGCCAGGTGGATCTCGCCCACATGGGGATTTAAAACCCCCATGTGAGGAACCCCGGGGCACTCGGTAGGGCTGTCGCATGACTAGTAGCTCATCGTTTGAATTAATGAAATTCTGATCTGAACTTGGTTCGAATGATCGGTTCATGTTCTCATGGACAAGGATAATGATAATTGCTGCTTAGGCTACTATTGATTCATGTGAATCCTTTTGATATATTGATGAACTCTTTGTGCTCATATTTTGTTGTTACTAGCATGTTATGGTAGGATTTTCTTACTTATGTTGATGCCATGCTACTAAAACTTGCGAGTACATTTGTACTCATTGGTAGTTGTTATTGCATGCATAAGAACAGGTGAACCCATCCTCGCTGAGTATTTCCATAATGATGTTTGAAATAGTTATCGTTGACTTTATCGAACTTGTGGTTGTCTGTGGGTTTATGTTGGGTCTAATTGATACTAGCTTGTATCTAGGGTTGAACCTTTTCGTTTCCGTTGTTTGAGTTGTTTACTACTTAAGACCTTCAGATCCTTGATTGTAATGTATGTAACTGCCCAAACATAAGGGACGTGAACTACTAATTGCTTAAATATCTCTTTAGTGTTTGTGCAATGATATACACGTTATTTACCACATCCCTCCATACACAGTGCGTGTATGTTTAAAGTGTATGGAGCGATAGTAGAGAGTTAGCATTAATCTTCTGTGTGAGGTCGGTAATCATAAAGTTGAGTGACCCGCCAGCTGAGATGCAATTGCCAGCTGGGCAGGGTGTGGACATCTGTGTTGGGCCTTCGGGTGACCCACTAGTCGTGCTTCGGCTAACAGGGTTAAGGTGTGGACATGGACGTCAGGATCCTCTTCATGATTATGATTCTCACCGCAACAGATGTGTGTCAACTCTCTACGGGGTGTTTGGAATTCTATTTGACTTGGTGAATGATGCTCGTTTCTGGCCAGTTGGACCAGCAGTGAGACATATGACTAGGTAGTCAGGTGGAGTTCGTATATTGTGGTTCAGTGTCGGACCACCCAACGAGGATGTACATGAGGTAAGCATGTGCCCTAGTTGCATGGTTTCTCGGTCTTTGACGAAACATCATATATTAAGTCAGATACAATTTCGGGCCTCGACAGACTTTTAGCCAATGGACTACAGGTATAATACCTTGATCTCGATGGTCTACTTATGTATCAGACTTTGATATGGACGCGTACGACAATGATAATCAAGCTAACTCGTGTGTACTAGCTACTGATCTTGGGAATAGTACAGGAAACACAAGGGTTATCCAATTTTACGCCACACTTCTCCTACCCTTGCCACATTTTGGCTGGATCTTTATACCTTCGTAATAAATTGCGTTGTGTTCACCCTCAGGTGCAGAGGTTAAGAGAGGGTGGTTCTCTTACATTACGCAAATTCTTTTGTTCCACCTGAACTAAAGGAGGAGGAGCTCAATATTATGTTTGTCCAAAGTACCCTACATACATCTATTTATGCTTTCGAAAATAGATATTGTAAAACCTAGTAACTACCTAAGCTAGCCTGGAATATAAAAGTAACAGTATCGTAATCTCATAGCATCTCCAACAACTTGTTACTAAGACCATTAGTAAAATGAGAGAGAATATCAAAACTCATCAATAATACCAAACCCTCCAATATGTTGTTATTAAGACAAAAAAAAAGGTTAAATGTTGGTGTGAGAAGTTGAAGCCCATAAAATAAGCATTTTAGTAACAATTGTCACTCCAATAGATTATATGTTTGTTACTAGTGTCTTCGTAGAAGAGTCAAAACTATTTCTCTTTAGAGTATCTCAATCTTTTTTCTCACATCATTAAATACTGATGTAACATGCTTTTAATAACAACTAAGATGGGACTGTTATTGATGCTTTTATGAATACGGAGTGCTAAAATTAATTCATCAGCTGCAACTTAATGCTTCTATGGGCAATCGTTGCTTGAAAAGCGATTCTTTTAATACGACAATGAGATGCTTGAGGACTAACCAACGGCATTTATTCCTTGTAAAACTTGTGTGATAAAATGTGATTCATGCCTGGTTAATGACCTCGAATTAATCAATAATCAGGCGAGCGAAATAGCTGGACATGCAAGTACATTTGCAAATTACCCATGACCGTAGTGTCACCATGAATTAACTGGAGTATTCCAACCTCTAGACTTAAAACTGGTCGGCTGATGCAGACTCTGTGCAGAGATGTTTCGGAGTTCCAACTGTTCTCTGTCTGCTATAACTTCCATGTTGCAGCAAGCGAGCATCTCGAGGAGATACGTACTGACACGTGCAGAGGACCTGCGACCAACCGAGAGAATATGACATAAAGTCGTGTACGGTCTTCTTTTCTTTTTGCATGATTAGTTCAGGTACCACATTAAGGGGTGATGCGTAGTGAACCGGAAAGATATCATGCACATGATGCAGGTGCCATTTTAAATATTCCAAGCGATCACGACATCCTCTAATTTATGCCAGCTGTTGGGCGAAATCATCCGCTCGCAAAGGATATAACATGTTTGATCCCGGAGCCCGTCCAAAGAGAACACAAATGGACAAATGGCTCTTCAATCTATCGTCACCCGTTTGAAAGTCAGAGCAAACACTAGATGCTCTCCAGACGCCACTCATTCCCATGTTTTCCAAGTATTAGAGCAATATGCACTCATCGAGGAGCTCTGCACACCTCTACTGTAAACGCAGGGGTGCGTAGCGCCGGACTGAGAAGGGTGCACGTCAGACGTGTCAGGGCAGAGCTCTTAACGAAGTGCCTCGAGAGCGACTAGAAGATCATGTCAAGACGAGGAATTTGAGAGCACTTTGGTCCAACATTTGAAAATAATCTAGAGTTTGCAAAGGCATTTTCGAAAGCATGATGATTTCGCTTGCATTTCTAAACCTAATCAAACATTAAGAGATTGTTTAGTTGTCGGTCCACAATTTATCACACCTAAGTTTAGACACATATAATTTCTTAGATATGTATTTGGTTTATATCATATTTTTGAATTACCACGCTTCATTTGCATATGGTCCACATATCATAGATGCATTTTTTTAGTAATTTTTATCACTCTTATGGCTAGAATTTTATTTATCACATTTTACTTAGTTATAGTAAGGATAGTGTTGGGATATGAATATCCTCTATGGGCTGTCCAATTGAATTCTACGTGGCATCCATGTGGCAATGAAGTAGGTCAACAGTCAACAATTAAATCAACCCAAGTCAAAGCAAGTCAATTAGGAGGTGTATGGGAGGGATAATCCACCATGGACTAAACTCCACCCCACTTTTTTAGTCCACCATAGACTCATAGACTATTTTACCTAAACTACCCCTCCACTTCTCCCCCCCTCAAGGATAGTCATGGTAATTTGTCATAGACTTCTTGCATATATAGCTCCCCTATGGGGATGTAAAATTCACCTCATAAATGAGAAATCTCATAAGGAAGGCCTAGAGTTTCAAATCCCGCACGGGGAGCTCTAAGAGCGACTTTGGAAAGTTTCAAACGTTCAAGTCGCTAGCCGAGTCCCGCACGAGGCGCCTCCCACAACATAGAAGTAGGCCATGCTCCATGAGACGGTCAAATCTATTCAAAAAATATCGAAATATCGCATATTGTTGAGTGTACGATGATCTTCTTATAAGATCGTCGTACATGGTTCGTTACTATCTCACTCTAATTATCGAGCTATGTATATCTCTTTTTCTATATTGTTTTTACTACGACAACAAATAGCTTTGAACCATATATGTCTCGCGGTGAGCAAGTTTCAAAGCTCGAGTACTCGTGCTCCATGTGGCGCTAGATTTATCCTCGACGACTATAGGTATACTCTAAGGGACGCATTTACGGTGTGCACGCGAGCGTGCGTTTAGCTTTGTACCCAAAGGCAGATCGAACTCAACGGATGCATGGACACATTGCCGGCCCATTTCAATCGTCCCAATCCTTATTGCGATCACTGATTTTCGTCCACGAAATACACCCGCGGCCATCCATTTCTCAATAATTTCTTGTGCGCCCATTGATTAGCACAGGTACTACTCGGTGGTTAGTCGTCCTGATCGCAATCAGTCCGCGGTTGGCCTGCACCCATCCAGCAGCAGTGGAGCCTGAAATGACAAAACAGTCCCCCGCGCACGTACCGAGGGAGAACTAGCCGAGCCGCGCCCTGGCAAGCAGGCCCCCGCGCTGTCGCGGCAGCAGGTTGGACCGGCACAGCGGGCACGTCACCTCGCCAACGTCGATCCACCGGTCGATGCAGCCTCTGTGGAAGGCGTGGCTGCAGTTGCCCAACCGCCTCACCTCGTCCGTCAATTCCAGCCGCTCCAGGCACACCCTGCACGTAGTCGCCTTCCCGTAGACGCCGTCGTCGTCGTCGTGCGAGCCACCGCCGTCCTCTTCGTCGACAATTGGGACCGCTCCGCGAGGTGCACGACGAATTCGACCGTCGGGAGCCGCTGCTTCACCCGTCTCCGACCGCGGGCCTTCCCTGGTGGGAGCACGGCGGCGGCCGTTGATGAGCGGCGCCTGGTCCTCGGGGGTGTAGGGGAACTCGTAGAGGCCGAGGAAGCAGAGTATCAGCACGAAGGCCAGCGCGACGGCGTGGATGAACCTGAATAAGGCGACGATGGCCCGGGGAACCCTGTTGCAGTAGCACACCAGCGGGAAGGTCATTAGGGCCGGCCGACGAGAGAAACGGCAGCCGGCGACGGAAGAAAATTGCAGCTGCAGAGGCAGCGATCTACAAGCCGATCAGCTGATATATGGACGGCACGACACGACGGCGCCGTGCGTGGTGCATGCGCATCGGTTTGAGAGGGCAAAAAGGTGAGGGTACGCGAGCGGTGGGCGTGGATATATAGATGAGACGAGGCTCCCGGAAAGGACCCGAAGCGGAAAAGTGGCTCATTTCATTGTGTTTCGCGAGGTGTGGTGCGTGTGTCGTCCAGGAAAAGGACGGGAAAAGGTTTGCAGTTGCGGGGTGTCTGTCGCTCTAGAAATTCGTGCGTGCAACGTCGCGGGCTGGACTCACGTACAGCTCGCGGTACCGTGTGGTGCGATACGGGGTCAGTGCCTTTTTTTTAAATAATATTATTTAATTCAGAAATTTCAAAAATAATACAACATTCAGAATTTTTCAAAAATAACCTCAATCGCCACAGGTGGTGGCAGTAGGTGCCTAATCACCACGGTCCATGACGATTTCGAGATATCGCCACAGGTGGTTACGATTTTTAATGCTATCGGCACGGGTGGTGGCGATAACTCGCAACCGCCACGGGTGGTGGCGATTGGAAGTTAATTCCCGGCCGGGATCGCGCGGCAACCCCCAACCGCCAAGCCACCTGGCGCAATCGCCACGGGTGGTGGCGATTACGACGCAATCGCCAGGGGTGGTGGCGATTACTCTCTGGCCTATATAAAGGCCCGCAATCGCCACCCGAGAGACTGGTGGGAGGAGGAGTTGGAGGCAGCCGCCACGGGATGAGAGAAAAAGAGGGCTCGGGTAGAGAGGGAGAAAGGGAAATAGAGAGGAGATAGAGAGAGAGGAAGTGTGTGATTTTTCTGCAACGATTTGGAGGTAAAATTTTAAATCTTTCACTATTTATTGTAGCAAGATATAATTTAGGGTAGATTTATTCGTAGTATTTAGATATAATAGTAGATCTAGAATCATGAGTAAATTTAGGGTAGATTTGTAGCAAGATATAATTTATGGTAGAATTATTCATAGTATTTAGATATAGTAGTAGATCTAGAATCAGGGGGAAATTTAGGATAGATTTATTTGTAGTATTTAGAGTACTATTTTAAATAGAAACCTATGGTAGATTATATAGATGATTAGTTCAGAACAAATTGTACCCACTCGTACTATATTTAGAAATCGAGTAGAACAATTTTTGGCGCATGGCAGGATCTTAGACTGTGTAGACTTAAATATTACGTTTTGAATGACAGGAATGTCAGAACTAGTCAAATTTGTAGTTTACTATGGTGTTGGTACCATCCGTATAGATGATTATGGTTCCGTTCACAATGTCATTCCCGCAAAGCCAAAGCCCCAACAGGACAGCAGCACTAACATTGAAACCACCGTATCTTTTGTTTTTTGTCCAATGCGTAGCTAGAGACTCAAAGTCTACTACCCGAATGCCAAAAAAAATCATGATTTCAGACCACACCAGTCTAGCTACAGTGCAATCAAAAAGCCAGTGATGAACAGAACACACTTTCCAAAGGATTGATGATATTTCTCTTAGGTTGTCTCTAGTCATGATCTCATTCTCGGCCAACAGCCATAAAAAGATGTGAATTCTAGAAGGGACCATTATTTGCCAAATTACAGGAAGATATACAGGAGTCACACCTCTGTTGTTGATAATAGCATATAACAATTTGGAAGAACAGATCTCACTCCTCTCATATTGCCAAAGTAGAGCATCATCATCATCATTCAAGCAGATACTTTGAGCAATGGATTCTAACTCATACCACTATTGCATGAGGTCATGTGAGAAAGTTCCCCTAAAAGTGCATCTAATTTGTTCTCCATTCCACACCTTAGAGACTACAACAGTTTGCTCATGAACTATACAATACAAGTCCCAAAATTGTACAGCTAAAGGGATGAGCCAAACCACAAATCTTCCCAAAACCTAACATTAGTACCATTACCTATTATCCATCTATAACCAAATTTAACTTCCTTGGCTGCCCACAAAACCCCATTCCAGAAATTAGACACATTAGAATCAGGGCAGCAAAATAGATTTGGTTCAGTGGTTCTATGTTTGTGGTCAATCAGCTTTTTCCACAATCTATCTTTGCCTTGGAAATATCTCTTGACCCAAGAACCTAGAAGACAAATATTTATGTCTTGCAAATTTGGCCCCCCTAAGCCCTTAAAAGTCCTTTTTCGTAGAAATGAATTGCCAATTTGTCAAATGAATTTTATGATGGCCCTCAAATTAATTCCACGCACAATTTGCCATTTGAGAATTAATCAGCTCCAAAGCCCACTTAAGGAATTTAAATAAAGATAGAAGGTAAATAGGAATACTAGCCAGGCATGACTTAAGTAACACTAGTCTCCCCCCATGAGAAAGGAGTTTACCTCGCCACCCTGCTATCCCGCCTAACATCTTATCTACTAAAGGTTGAATGGCCTCCCTCCTTAGTTTATCATGATGAAAAGGAGATTTCTACTTAATGGGGAAATTTCTATTTGTATATGTAGCAGTTAATTGGAAGCAGCTCTTTTTGAGGTGTAACAAAGAAAATCTAACTAAAACTAGTAAAAATTCCTCTAACTAATAAAATTTCACAGTTCAGTGTAGTTCGGCACATCAACTGTAAACTATGCCTATAGTCAAGCCAAATTTGTGCTAATGCAGCTTAGCGATCAGTTGGTTCGAGCAGGGCTTAAAACCAGCATGACAAGGCGTACCAAAACAACCGCTTTATTGAGGAATACGCAGCTTAGTTACGCAGTAGTATAGTACTAATGAAAACAAGTAGCGAGCTCGCTCCTTAGTCTTCTGCCGGTGCAACCCGCCGCCGTCTGTACTGTGGCGCCGTGAACGATCGCTTCTTCATCGGCGGCGAACTGTGCGCCCAAAACGCGGCCTCCATGAGACGCTCCATAGCAGCAGCGTCCACAAGCTCTCTCCAAGTCAGCCCGGGCAGCGTCTCGTCCTGACACGGTACGACGCCGAGGCGATCCAGGAGGACCGCGGCGACGAAACGGAGGACTTCGAGGAGGTGGAGGAGGAGAGCTTTCGTCGCAGCGCAAGGTCGTAGCCGTGATCACAGCAGGGATGGTCCATGGTAATAAATCAACAACGCTCGAGCTGCGCGTACTAACTTGCCATAGACACGTCCTTATAAATCGCGGTTTGCAGGTCTGTTTGGTACTACAGTACATCAGGGGAGTTGCGAGTTGGCTATCACCTATCAATTTGACAATTGGACATATAGCCATGCATTTGGCGTGACAATATTTCCTGTTTTGTTTTTTTGACGATATTTTCCTGTGGTAGCGTTGAGACGTCGCAGTTTCTGGAATCGCACGTCATAGGAAGTACAGAAATACACCCTGCCCCTCATGATCCAAGTCCAACGGTGAAACTGGGCTGGATCGTGAGTTGGAAACAGTAGAAACTTTGAAGATGAAACCGGCCTAGTACACCATAACTATGCAGTACCGGAAGGAGCGGGGACCGTCTCGTTCAGCTTACAGATTGATGCTTCTCCTTAACAGCCCAGCAGAGTAGAGAGATGCTTCGCGGACTCTCGCAGCCACGGGCCACAGGCCACAGCCGACACAAACGAAACGAACCATTGCCGCGCGGGCGTCGTCAGGCGGAGTATCAAGCTGGGAAAAGAAGAGCCTGCTCCGCTAGATGTGGTGGAGTTGACTGGTCTAGGCATCCTTCAGGCCCCCTCGGTGGAGACCCCAAACCGTGTCTCGGTGGCTGTGCTGTCTTGCTGTTCGCACGTTGGGCATCTTGTTTTTATTTTCTTGCATTGCATGCAGCCTTTACTTTAAAAGTAGGAGGAGTACATGGGCTGCCATCTGCCTTGTGTTGGGCTGTCTCATTAACACACCGAACAAAACATGTGACCTATATGCATGGGCCAAATGAGCCTTTATTGTAGTTTGTTCAGAAGATTGTTCGATCAATGTGAGCCTGCTTGCTAGGTAAAATTGGGCTGAATACCATGAGAAAAAACTGGCACACAATCCAACGGAAGACTTCCCTCAGAAAAAAATCCAATGGAAGACAAACCTACCGGTCAGCCTGGGCATTCGGTTTTGGTTTTTTCGGTTTTGAAGATTTCGGTTTAAAAAAAATAAAAGCCGAAATATGTTGTGCAATGTTGTGAACTGAAATTCGGTTTCGGTTTTTGGTTTAAACCGAAATATAGATGAACTAGCTTATGTCATGTAATATCTTCTAATCGGTCTCGGTTTTTCGGTTCTTTCGGTTTAAACTGAGATAGATGAGACAACAGCCAACAATAAACTTTAACATATATCGGTTTATTCGGTTAAAATGTCCACGAAAATTTGGGTTTTTTTTGTTAACTGGTTTATTTCTTTAACATATCCACCACAATAATAACATATCTATGAAAATTCGGTTTATTCAGTTAACCGAGGACTGAAACTAATTTCACATAAGGAAATTCAGTTTTCCAAAAGTGGTAATCGAAGTTATTTCGGTTAACCAAAATTAGAGTAAATTCGGTTTTTAGGTTTCGGTTTCGGTTTTTATGCCCAGACTGACCTACCGGTTCACCCCTGAAATGGTTCCACGTTTCTCTTCCGTATCTTCTTCGATGCCGTGGAAGCCTTTTTGCCCCTTTGACTAGAACAGACAAACATGCGTACATCATCATGTTGGATATTTACACCGGTAAATACTTTTCACCGGTAATTTACTTGGCCCAAGAAAAACTATTGTAGTTTTTTCTGATTGTAAACTTTACACTGGTAATTTACTCTTGTTGTTTATATAGAGGTAACCGAGACATGAGTAAATGGTTGAATTAGAAGAGTCATTTCTGAAATGGACTAAGCACTAGCGCTTCAGAAAAAAAAACTCCTCGAAGAACTCTGAACCCAAAAAATATACATATGTACAACAGAGATCTGCATGCATATGCACTAATATACAAACTGGCCAACCTATTGTGACGTTTCACGAAACTTACTTGAAATATCACGACATTGAGCATTAGCACTTCTGGTAAAAAGAGCTCCTCGAAGAACACACAGTATCAACTCAGTGTCATATACAAAAAAGCTCCTCGAATTAGAGCACTAGCTAATATACAAACTATATCAACTGAAGTAAACCAAAACTTTCCCAACTTTCAGTTTCAAATGAACGGAGCACTGTGTCTCAGTGCATTTTAAATTAAAGTAATGGAATACAAATTTTGTTAAAACAAAACATGATGTAAAGCTAAAGAACACATATTCTAATCAGTTCCATGATCGCGCAAACAAAGACTTGAACTCATGAGTTGAGAAGCGTTTGAATTTTGCAAAGTCTGGCCAGCTTACAGCATACCTACAGTATAGACATATATATATATGAACTCATTAAAATCTCAGTTTTGTCGACTGCCAACCAATGCATTGATGCAAAGGAGATCTAACTAAAGTGATAAAGAGCTCATGCGTTTGCAACTGATAATCTCATCTCAGTTCTCTACCAGCAACTAATTCAAAGTTACATGTTTCCTCCAAAAATCAAGAGCCAACTAAAATGAACTAATGAATACAACAAATAAGAAATTGAATTCCTCGTGGCAGCAAGCTTGCAAGAACACACATGCTTATAAAAAAAGGGTAAAAGGAAGAAAAGAATGAGCCATCATGCTAATGTCCTCAATTTTTGTGAGAACACACTTGCATGCAACACACATGTCAGCAAGCTTAAATATTCCAGTATTGACTACATCCATAAATAAAAGTTGTACAGCCATAATAATTCCAAGAAATATTGCAGGATTTTAACATTTCAAATACACCAACTTGAGTCAGTGTGACAAAAGCTAGCAAGAAGGAAACAATCAAAAATAAGTTGAAGAGGAAGCTGCAAGCTTATCTTCAGAAATAAAGCTCTTTCATTTTGTAAGGGGCAAAAATATTAGTTGCAGATGCAGCAATATAGCAGCAGTGTGTTGTTTATTGTGAGCAAGACCAAGTGCCAAGCCTATATGAAAAGGATAACAAGTATTTGATTTTTTAGGAAATCGGATTGATATATTTGATAAAGCTTTCTTGTACACTGCCATTAGCAAAAAACAAATACCCTACAGTGCCAAAATTGGTTATGTAATTCATGTTTTTTGTTTCTGAGTTAGTTGCACTTGATCCTGATTGCACAAACTATAATTCAGCAAGCAAGGAATGCAACTTGCTATACAATTGCACAAGGTGATTGCAATTCAACTTACTGCTGAAGTTATAATTTAGAATTTTAAAGTGGAAAGAGAACTTGTACACAGCAAGAGACTATTCAATATTCAATTCTTACAAGCAAAAATATTAGCTAAAAAAAATGCAGAGTTCAGGGATGTCTTGTTAAGAACTTTATGCCTTTTGAGTTCACGTAAACAGCACCGAACCAAACTTCATCAGAATAGAACACCAATGGCACAGACGCTAGCAATTAGTTAACACTAGAGCTTACTTTGAGAAAACTAATGCTATCTTGCAGCAGGGAATGGAAATAGTGAACCGTTTGCTCTTACCAATTTGATCAAACTGCTTGTTTGCACACAATAGAATATGATACATGTGGGCAAGAAATCCACGCTCACCTGAATTGGAGGGCGTAACTCGAAAGTAGGACAGCGGCGTAGCGGCAGTAGTGTATTTATAGAAATTTTTGTCCCGAGCATCACGGTGGATGGCCGCTCTAACACCTGCTCGATGCTACTTTCGACAGCACCACGAACTACGGGTTTTACCTCGAGTTACCGCTGCTCGACCTTGGAGGAGAGGGTGATGGCGTATGCCGCTGAGCCGCAGGTCCCGTGGCAATGGTAATCGACGTAGCCACTAGGGCTCCCTACCATTGCTGCTGCCATCGCTACTGCTACGGCTCCCTCACATTGTTGCCCCCGCTGCTGCAGCTAGGGATCCCTCATGTCTCCTCTGCGGCCGCCGCTAGGGCTTCCTCTCATAACCGCCGCTAAGCCGGTGGCTCTCCGAAAATCATAATGAACGGTCAACCGTGGTAAATGTTGATTCCGACATGTGTATAGCATGTGGGACCTACCTTCTAATAAGTTGAAAGTTTGATTTGACTGGTAGAAAGTTTGTTTTATTTTTGTAGAAAGTTGAGGTATAAAAAAGTTAGAAGTTTAATAAATTTTAGTTGAAAGCTTTTTGATTTTTAAGTTAAAAGTTAGATAACATTTGTTTGAAAGGTCATGAGATACAAACTGTTAGATCAGCAGCTGTCGGAAGGTGTCGAAACGACATGAAACTAACCGTAGGTGCGGCGTGCGGCAATCAACCGCAAATTACGGCCGCCCGTGGCTCTCTCCACGCGTCGCGCTCGCTCGTCAGGTCGAGGGCGACCCTGACTTTTGTCCCTCTTTTTTCGTGGGCTCTTGCGTCCGTAACGTTTTCTGGTATAACTGGTCCAAACCGGCATAATATGAAAAAATTGGAAAACGAAAACAATGATCCAAGTACGAGTCTGGCCCTAACTCAGAAAAATACATGAGCTCCGAGTTTCAAACTGGTAATGGACCAAAAACAGCCAAGCAGGCCCGTTAATTTTGTCAGTTGTCCTTGGCAAGCGGCTGAACTTTTGGGGATTCGTTGGAGGTGGCACGCGTTTTCCGTCAACCGGCTTCGCCGGTGGTCGTTGAAAAAGCACAGATCAGACAATCGTCAGGATAATGTAAACCAAGAAGATTCAACTCAAAAGAAAAATGTAAACAAAGAAAAGTAAATGAAAATGCATAGGCGGTGCCGGTACTCCGTAAAAGAGGTCGGCAATTCGTCAGGGTTGGTTAACCTTCGACCTTCACTGAGGTCGGAGCAAGTTGACTAGGTGTACTCTGTTCCTACTGCCTTTGTCAAGAACGACGCTCTTGGAAAGAAAGGACAGCAGAACTTATGAAAATAAATTACGGAAACAGCATCCCATGACAAAAGATGAAGAATGAGAAAGCAACAGACTTGTCCATAAACGTTTCTGCAACGTGTTCCTTCCGTTCGTTACCGAGAAGCACATTTTCGCTTTTTGGTCTTTCTGGGTTGGCACGGCCCTGAAACTGAGCCGGTCCCTTTCCTACTCGATTGCAAGTGCGCCATTGATGATGGTTCAGGGAGACACAATGGATGATGCCGCTCCAACCAGCCATGTAATAGAGGTACATTATGTGCATGATTAGAATCAAGCGATACATGCATAAGGGGTAGAACAAACAATTTTTGTCAAAGGGTATTTTTTGCCCGGCGAAGCTGACAGCGTGCACGACAACGAGATGTCTGGCAGGGATGGAAATGCCCAGACTACACGGTGCCCTGTATCAGCACGTCGTGGCTGGGGACGCAGTCAGTATTGCATCCAGACAACGGGGTCACGCTCTGTGATAACGGACAGACCAACGTGTGTCACGGGGACACGTGACCCATGCATGCAAGTCTATCCAGTATCTATCCTTTCACGGTCCCAAGAAATTCAGCGACGGCTCCGTCCGAAAACCTCGCTGTCCGCACACACCACCAAGCAGCTCTGCTTCAGTGGCTTTCGTCTTCGTTTTGTTTTGCTATGGGAACGTGTTGTAACGGAGACGATGGGCATATGGAGTTGGAGGGGCTAAGTAGTAAGTACTTGTCTTTCTCGATTTGGCGCGTCAACGCATGGCCAGGTAAAGATGCCATCATGATTCGTGCCTACTACGGATATATGCCATTTTAGGAGCCATCGGCTCACAGCATGCTGAAGATTACGTAGTTTGGTGAGTGGCTACTTTGATGTGGTCTCGCCAAGTACGTACGGATGTCGAGAGCAACCCCTACATATGATTGCACGGGTGGGGAAGCAAGATGGGATGTACGTAGTTCTTAGTAAAGGCCCCACACCAAAGAATCAAATGTTACTACTAGCTTGGAGTTTCGTTAAGTCTGTCAGAAAATGCTCCTGCTAGGCCTATCTTGTGTCGAAGAACCTTCAGCTGTTGTCATATCAACTATGATCAATCATATAATATAAAAAAATAAAATAAATGGGAGAGATAAAATATAGAGATATTACTCTATTAATTGATTTCTTAGCTCTTATGTACAATGCAATAGCCATATCTGATATCTCTCTATCTATATTAGTCCTATAGGATAGTTTGGATAAGGGTCCATCAACTTGTGCCTCAAGTTAATAACAGATTCCGATATTTCCTAGGAGAGGGGAGGGAGGGGGTGGGGGGTGGGTCGCTCCGTCCTCCACCTCTTAGGTGGGGCCACCGCTGGTTCCATAACACTCTCCCTTGAATACTTATCCACAATATGTCCAAACCTCATTAAAACTCCTCAAAAATCCTGCTGCTCAGGAAAACGAAGAAATAGTACTTAGCATACACTTCCCATGTTGCACGAATTGTCTCATCAAAAACCTATTTTGAGAGACTTCGGGAAAACTCATATAAGGGAAAAATTGTACAATTCTTCATTGAGTTTGTGAAGATTCCTCCTGAGTTATGCACTTCTCTAAGTCTCATCATCCCTATTATATGTACATATCTTTCAAAGGTAGAGGCCGGGAGTGAGTGAAAAGATCTGTAAGGTTCTCAAATCACTTTGTATGTAGTACTTTTATCTCATTCAACTTTTGCAATTCATGAGCACATAAGAACTTGTGGTTTATATGTTTTATGAGTTTGCTCTTCACATAACTCATTTGCACTTGTGCAAGACAAGCTACATTATCTTCACAAATGGTGCTAGGGGTCTGTTGGATATTCAATCCACATGACTATTGGATGTGGTCGTCATTTGTCGAAACCATACACATTCTTGTGATGCTTCGTATAGTGCTATAATTTCTGAGTGGTTCGTCGAGGTTGACAGTAAAGTTTGTTTCGATGACTTTCAAAAAATTGCAGTTCCTTCACAGACAAATACATAACTAGTCTATGATTTTAGTGCATGTGGGTTGGACAAATATCCGGCATCTGCATATCCCACCATGGTTAAGTCTTGGTTCTTTCTGTAAAATAACAAAAGATCTTTGCTACCCTGGAGACAGCGGAGAATGTCCTTTATGCCTTTCCAATGTCTCTTGTGAGGCTCTACACTATATCTTGCGCATATTCACGGCAAATGCAATATTCGGTCTATTGCAGTTTGCTAGGTACATGATTGCTCCTATTGCACTCATATATGAGGTTTTGAGACCTCGGACTTCTTCACGCTTATCTCTAGGTCTATAAGGATCTTTTTCTTGCCGTAAAGATCTCACAACCATTGGGGTTTTCTATGAATATGAATTTTCAAAGCCGAATCTTTCTAGTTCCTTCTGAGTATACGTCAACTGGTGCATTAACATTCCTTCAGGGGAAATCCTCGTTCTACAAGCCAAAGCAATATTTAGTTCTGCCCAAATCTTTCATTTCGAACTGGGATTTCAAGTGTAAGCTCGCTTCCTCTATTTCTTCATGTGTCCCGATGATATTCAGATCATCCACATATACAGAGATTATACAGAAATCATTCTAGGACCTTCATATAAATACATAAGGACAATCTTCATTATTCGTATAGCCCTTCTTGCTAAGGAATTCGCTTAAGTGATTATACCACATATTTCCTGATTGCTTCAGACCATATAGTGACTTATTTAGTTTCACTCTAACAGGGTTTCTGTTTGCTCCATTTTGGTTTTGTATTGATTACCTTTAGGTACCTTCATATAAATCTCCAAATCCAAGTTATTGTAAAGGTATGTCGTCACAACATTTATGAGTTTTATTTTCAAAGTGAGGTTATGTCAGGACCCAAAATTTATAATATAGAACTCCAAATGGAATTATCACGTAAGTCGAGACGTCAATCCTAACCTCAACCATCGAGATATAAATACCTCGGTAGGAGTAGAGTGATACGGTCTCAAATAGCCCGAGACATCAACCCAACCTCAAAGCCGGCAATTGAATGCATCAACTTAAGTAGAGTAATATAGTCTCATCACTCCTTTCTTGCTGAGCACAACATCAACCCTAACTCGTCCCAGCAAATCGATGCACGGCTGGCGTAGAGTAATATAGTTCTCAAACTCTCAGCGAAAGAGTCGCTTCATAATAATGATCATACTCGACAATTCTATATTATGAATCTCAAAACTCTACGTATTTAATGTGCTTATAATCATACACGCATGGCACATGAGGTATGTTACAGCAAATAAGTATCATAACAGTAACTCCACGGCAGAAACTGTAATAATATATCTAGTTGTTAATCGAGTAAGTTTAACAACTTATTCACACAAGTGGTCCAAAGGCCAAATCTCAAATACATAGCAAAAAAATTTATGAGTAGCTTAGAAGCTAGAAGTAGTAAGGCCGAAAGTGGTGGCAGAACAAAGCAAATGGCTGCTGAACCCTGGGCAGGACCACTGCATGGGATCTTCAACAACAACTCGTCGTTGGTGTAGATCTTAATAAAGAAACCATCCTCTGAAGGGATGATCTCCTCTGCACAAATATCAACTATTTCAAGATGAGTACAAAAGTACTCCACAGCCTTACAGGGGAAATTAGTAGTAGATGCAACTTGCATTAAGGAGGGGTAGTCGGGACTATTTTCATTTGATATTATTCTAAGTAGATGAACAGTGATTACTAGATCAAATTATAAGTGGATGAGCGAGCGTTCTTTCAAAGCTAGTCCAAAACTTATGTCACCATCAACTTAAGGCCAAACGACTCTTCCTCAATCACCTTGGAGGAAGTAGCCACAAGCTTCTCTAAACTAAAGTTGACACTTTTAGAGTAACATTGAAGTTGTCTAATTCAATATAGGTAATCACCAAATTGTCCATAACTGTGGTCAGGGCTACTCAAATAGTTCTAATCTTGAGGGGGGGGGGTACATCTTTACCTACACATATCGATCGACTCTTAATGTCATATCATTAACACACTTCACGAGGTGTGTTGGTAGAGGGTGATCGAAGATGATCGTTACAGTACTTTCAACTTAGTTATGAGCCACCCCTATAGGCCAGTCCATCAACACCAGTCCAACCATTAACTCCGATGTGGTCCTATAAGTTGTGAATCGAGGTACATCCCCAATCTCTTAAAAACAGTGTGTCCACCCTTATATTGAGCTACGCCATCATGTCACGTCATTTTTTGGTCATACGACAAATGAAAATGATGAACTAAAGCAGCTCATACACTAGTTATACCACCCCTGCAGTCTTGGGTCAATGTGCATCAGAAACCGTCCTTGTGGGAAAGCAAGACAACCCACCATGTTACCAACCATGGCCTCTCATCTAAGCCCAACAATTATTAGTCAAGTTTTTTAATTACTTCTCAGTAGTCTCTAAACATTATCACACTTAACCCACCCATGATGTACTGATCTATCGAAATATCCGAAGAACAACTACTTAAGAAGTCTAAGCAGGGCTAAGCATGTGATACTGATTTAATTAATTGGTAAGGACTTGATTAATCTTAATCATTCTAGGTTGAAAGGAAATGTCATGGCTTTTAGGTTACAAGGCAGTTCCGTGCAAAGAATAGAAAGTTAACTATCTGTCAATAAAGTAGAAGTTGAACGCATGCGATATAAGGTTAAATATAATTGTAAGTTTGGAAATATTATGTGATATCAATATGGTCAAACGAGGGGTTGTTTGCCTTGCTGTTTGGGAGCAGGGCACCGCTTGTAGTCGAAGTCACTCATGTCTTGACCTTTCGGTGCTATCGAGAAGAAGCAGAAACATCGGAAAACAATACGGTAATAATTACTTCTAGTGAAAATTCATTAGCATGATCATTACACGTAATTCATGGCATTGCATTGTACTTTTAAAATAAATACTAATGCAAGTGGAATCAAGTTAATTGGAGTCCAGACGTGCGAGATATGGCCAAGAATCTCCGGCGAGAGGGAAACCCTAGATTCCACTTTTTAGTCATTTTAATTTTTCCTACTGTGAAAACATGCATGAAAATGTTACAAAAAGATAGTATTAATTTTTTTGAACATTGGTATTTTATTCATATTTTAAACTTAAAATGAATTAGTTATGAATTTTCTAAGATTTAAACCATTTAAAAGGTTTTTTGGAATACCAGATAATCATTTTGATTAAAATAACAAGAGATACTTTTTATACCAATTGTTATCTAGTCATGGTCAGTGACAAGTGGGCTAGGGGTCAGAGAAGACTATGTGAGCCCTAGCCGGTCAAATGGGCCTCTGGACCTACATGTTAGTAACTCATTAATACACCAAATTATATTAACACGTGATTACAATTATTTAGCCGTGGGGTCCATGTAACGCCTGAGTTTTTAGCACTTTTTAAACCTCATATTTAGGTCCTTATTAAAAAAATTTAATTCTTTTTATCTGCATTTTTACTCTTGAGCTTTCCTCGCATCATCTCATGCCATAGAACTAAAACACGACGTCATGCGTATATGTGCATATACGCAGATGAAATAACCATCAAATGATTTTCACGAAACACTTGTTCAGACCTTTCCCAAATTAAAAAAATAAACATATATGCGTATATATGCAAACTCCCTGAACCCTAGCTACCTTCTCCCTCGACGTTTTCCTGAAACCTTAATTCATCTTCTCTCCCGACAAGAAGTGAAACCCTGGCAATATGCACCCAGTAGGACCCACAGGTCAGATATGGGGCCCACTCCTTGAAACCCTAACCTATACCCAATTTTCTCATTTCTTTTCTTCTAGAGCAGAAACCCTAAAAGCATGATTCCATGTGCCTCCTTTGCTCCAAAAATTCTAGAAAAATTCTATAAAATACCTGAGACCAATTAGCACCTATTTATAAAGAAAAAATAGAGAACTCCAGTGCAAGTTTTCTGAACAACTTCTAAAATACCAAAACAGGCTGATTTTACATTTGTACTACAACCCCTAGCTGGACCTCTCATCCATAAGCTCAAATATGCAAAAATACTGGTAACTTCAGTGTGAATATTTGGATAAAACCCTATCGAACACCTTCTGCCCTAAACACTTAATCACATGAAACCTTGGTCAAAAGTTGGGGGAAAGGTGCCATAAAGCTCCCAGGCCCCTCCCTACTCTCTAGGACCCTACTCATGCCACTGGCCACCTCTGCAAAAGCTTCTTTTTGCCCCTGTCCTCCTAAACCCTAGCTGATGCCATGAATAGCATGCATGCCTGAGCTACCTACACTCCACCTTTTTGCCTCATCTGCTCCAGATCCCCTTTGTACACTATGTCTCAACCCGTGACGTGAACAATTTTCTCAGAACATGGCCGAGGACACCAGACAACACCCATGCGAAGGTGTGCATGCCAGAGCGCGGCCAGTGCACGTGCACATCACACCCGAGTGGTATCCCCTCACTTTTCCTTGCTTCCAAGCAGTAGCAGCACGCCAACCATCTCCAGGACTTTCTGTGGCATACCCGGTTTTAAGACCGGATAAACCCTTGTGTTTGCTGTACCGGTCCCATGATCAGTAGCAGGTACACACAAGTTAACCTGTATATCAAGGTCATACACGCGCTTATTAAAATTTGATATAAAACCGATCTTCAAGATCGAAAAATTATACCTTTAGCCCAACGGCTAAAAATCTTGTAGCGAAAATCAAACAGTGGAGTGGCCCATCAATATGCCGTTCCCGACAGGCAACTGACTGGGGGTTTCGCCCTAACTTTCACGGATACCGTCGTTGCTTTCGAGCTGTTGATCCTTCCGTCTGGCCAAATCAACAAGCCAGGTGAGTACATTGAATGTACTCGCAAGCACTCCGCCAGGAAGTTTATCACGGATATGAGCATGCAAGGAATTATCAAGAAACTGGCTCTATCCTAGGTTTCATATTGTGCGAGAAAGTAAGTTTGCATTTGAAATACATAAATAGATATTAAAAGCAGTTTTCACAAAATTTCCATGGTATTCCGAGACGAACATCTGTTCATCTTTTCCTTCCCGCTACAACGGGATTCATTTCTGTGCTTTCCGTTACCACGGAAAGTCTCTTAATCACCCGCTTCAGCGGGGAGTCTCAGCTCACCCGTTACAACAGGGATACTAGGGTTTGCCTGAGTCCACGGGGAAAATCCCTTCTTCACTCTTCCCGACACAACGGGAAATTTGCATGTCACCCTGCGAACAAGGCGGATCACGTCCTTAAACCCATAACCATATTTTTAGGTTTTGCAACCCAATCTACTTTAGTGTGGCCTAACCAAGTTCATTCATGACCGTGGACACGGCTATTCGAATAGTTTTTAACCCTTTGCAGATGTGGTACGGCTTACGGCTTTACCCACACGATGTATTTCACCCTGGGTATACTTCGCGACGCATACTACCAGGGCTCGTACAACGAGACTCTTCACCGGAGTAAACCTAGCCATGAACCCGCCAGAAGGACACGTCCCAAACCTAGCTTGAGTTAGTATCATCGCTTGCAAGGATGTTGGTGTTCCAACTTTGTGGCGAACAAGCCATCGCTTTCCCGTGGAAACTTTTCTCTACAGAGGCTACACCCTCATCTGCACACTGCTCACTGCCTACGGGTTCATGCTGGTCCAGGCCGGGTACTAGATCAAGTCCTTCCCATAAAGGACATGTGGACGTACGGTAAGACTTGGCCAACGGCACTGAAGCTCGATCCTTAGGTGATCCGAGAGGGACTTCACACCACTCCCGTAAACGGCCAGCGAGAACCACGTTGGGCCTTAACTCTCACTTTAATAAGCTTCCTGCTTTCCCTCTTTATCTCCTACCCGGATCAAAAATCTCCTCCATTTTTGTTTTTCAGGTTTTAACGAAAACCTTTTTTGCGGTAAAATATCCCAACCCATGGATATACTACCTCCATACTCCTTCGGACGCGATGATCCATTTTTAAGCATTTGCCACATGAAATATGGGAGTATTTCCCTTTTTATTTTGGAAACCTAATTTTTCTACCGCAGGGCTAAGCATACATACATACACTACCCTAGGCTTCCGGTAACTTCCCCGGAATACGTAATCCTTAGGGTGACAAGGAATATAGGGCCGGACTAGGGTTTGCTATGCATCGGTCGTAACTACACTACATAAAATAACGGGTACAAAACATAGCATGCATGTTTCGCAAAACAAAATATATTTCGTAAACTTGGGATTCAACATGATCAAGGGTGGAGAGCTTGCCTGGCAATATTGGCCAATTTTTGAGCTTGAGTCGATACAAAAAACACTTGAAATCCCTCACGCAAGGTCTCGCATAATCGGAACTACACGTCGGGAAAAACAGCAAATTACCAACGGTGCGAGGAAGAAACACTTAAGAACCAAAATACACTCAAGCATCATTCAAAAGCTATGTACTAACTTAGAAGTATGCTAGGGTTTTCAAAACGATGGGATGAAAGCAATAATGCATGAGGTAGTAGGTTTGTGCAAATTGGAGAACTTAAGGTTTATGTGTTTATGAACCTATTACTTTCGAATGCTTTTAGCACAAACATCTTAGTTAGGTTAAGAGGACATAAACATGTTAAAAGATTTTAGAAGGTTTGTAGGGTTGTTGAAATGTTGAGAACGAGCTAACATCACATGCAATTACGACTTGTTGTATTTGGAAAACAAAGGTTACGAGGGTTATTGTCATATTAGCTGTTATATGTTTTTGGTCCTCACATATTGGTTAAGTCCAGTAGACATTATCATGTTAGGATGTTTTGGAAAAGCTAGATGAGGAGCTGGTTAGAACAAGATTTAAATGGATATATGCGCATACATGACTCAAGGTTGCCTAGATATTTCTGTACTTACAACCTCCTTACTGGTTTTTATTAGATAAAAATTTTGAAAGTGAAAGTTTTCTGAAACCTACATGACATGTATGATTTTATGCGACAAGAGTTTAGCCATAACAAGTTATGCCAATATGCTCATACATGAATAGTTTCAAATTTAAAAATTCAAGATATTCCAAAAATCATGAAACTGGTACTGATGGGTAGGATTTGTTTTTAGATGAATATGGAAAGAAAAATCGGGTGGATCGAAGTTAGGACGGAGGGGATATGGACATCCGAAGATTCGTCGGGAGGGAACTAAGAAAAAAAAAGGCGGACGCTGCTAGCAGAGCTAGGGCTGATGTTGAAGACGTATGGTGGAAATGCGCTTCTTGCATAGCTGAAGTGGCTTCAAAAGGGAAGAGAGGATACACAGAGGATGTTATATTTTTCTATCAGAGAAAGCGTAGAGTGGTAAGGCAGTCAAGGAAATGCGCTCTCCTGGAATGGAAAGCGTAAATTGTTAAACCCGTCTCCAGCTAGCCAGCTAGAGGGCCTGGGCTGACCGTGTGCTAGCTTCTCGGTTAATCACGTTGCTTAGCGCACAATTAAGAGTAGCTTACGTGGTAAGCAGTTGGGATTAGGGGAAAACAAACGTGGGGAGTTGGGCGCTGCTTAGATGGAGTAGAGGAGGAGGAAGGAATAGGGGAGCTTGGGAATATAGGACCAAAGGGGAGCTTGGGGAGGTCACACGACGCAGGGGCAGCCGGTAGCTCCTTGCCGCGGCTGTCGGGGCTTGCCACGGCAGGGGCAAGGGGCAGCGGCCCTCACCGACGGCCGGAGGCTGAGTCCCAGGTGGCGGCGCGGCAGAGGCGTGGTAGGGAGGGCGGGGATAGCTCCTTGCCGCGGCAGGAGCTATGCGGCAGCGGCAGTGGCTTGCCGCGGCAGGGTGCTATCGAGCGCGGCAGCAGAAAAGGTGGCAGGGGCGGTGGCTCTGAGCTGTCGTGGCAGGAGCAAAAAGGGGTAAAAGGGCGGATAGATTGGCAGCGGTGGCAGATGCCTGAGATGATAGAGGCGGCGGCGTGCTGGATCTGCTAGCGGCGATGGGTTTGTGGGGTCCCACCGGTGGCGAGCGGCGAGATCGGGGCGTTCTTGAGGCGGCGATTTGGGTAGCCGGGAAGCGCGCGACGGGGGCACACTCGAGCGGAGCATGGCGGCGTGCACAAGGGGGAGAGACAGAGGGGGTTGAAAGGGGGCGATGCTCCAGGCGTAGAAGGCGGCGCTGCTAGGGGCCAACGGTGCTCGGGAGAAGGGGCAGCCCGGTTTGGAGCTGGCACTAGGGGAAGAAGAAAAGGGCGGTGGCAGGAGCTCGTGCGGATGCCTGGCAGCTCGGCAGGAGAGGCTAGGTGCTGGTTGCATGGTCCTGGGAAGAAGCAATGGAAGGAGGAGAGATGCAGGTGGGAGCTCGGCTTGGATGAACAGAGAGGAGGAGCAATGGGGGAAGGAGCTCAAGTAAAAAGGCTTGGGTAGCTTGATGCGGCGTGGGGATTGGAGAAGCCAGAACTTGGGGAAAGCTTCTGAGCTCAGCTACTGGTTGCTTGAATGAGTGGGGAGGGCTGCTCAAAGTTAGAGGAGAAACTAGGGAGGAGACAAACTTGAGTATTGCTGCAGCTTAGTCCAACGGTGAGGGAAAAAGGTGGCGTGCAAGGAAGAGAAAGGTGGACTCGGGCTTTGGACTTAGGGGCAAGGGAAGCGCAGCACGGTTGGGCTCATTAGGTGTGGTACTGCAGTGGTGAGGTGTCCACAGCAGCAAAGGGGTGGCAGGTCAGAGGGAAAAGGTTGAGTGCTGGATGTGGCTTAAGGAGGAGTAGGAAAAGAAAAATAAGCACATGGGTAGCTCAGGTATGATAGGGGAATAACCACATTACACAGAGCGGTTTAGTACCGTGCGGGATTTGCTCTGGCAGGAGGTGCAGAGGGTCAGGAGCAAGGGAAGTAAAAATGAGACGGACAAGGGAAAGAGCTAGGTCCTGTGCTGTGGGTGTTGGCCTCTGCTGGATGAGAGGATGTGGCATGCGCGAAAGAATTTAGCTGGGTGCAGATGGAATGGGTTAATATTACAGGTAAGTTCACGAATGGGGGCACATGCGATTTTTATTGAATCCTCATATTGAGGAGATTTCCAAAACATTTAGGGTGGTATACTAGAGGTATATTTTAGGAGAGAGAAAAGGTGGTAGGGTGACAATGAGAATATACAGGATTGCCATGAGGTTGGAACAATCACAGGGGGTCGTGGTAGGCTAGGGTTCGAGTGGGTATTGCCAATATACCCGTATATACTCATAGGAATGAAGCGGGGCCGAACGAAGAATTAGGGTTTTGATCCGTAGCTCGGAAAGAATGGATTAGGGTTTTGCGTATGTGCGTATACATAAAAGCAGTATATTCTTGCACATACTCGCGACGGAGCATGGCGGGGTAGATGGCAGAAGATAACGTCATTTGGAAAGGATTCGTGACATATATATGCTCCAGTTTCGCAAAAGTGTCGTGTGGTACCTAGCTGCAGATGTTGATCCAAGTTACACCGGCTAGGCAAAAAGGGAAAGATGCCGGAGGTGTGCTCATGGCGGGATGCGAGGGCGAGTAGTCTCACATGGAGACAAGGTATAAAGCAGGGTTTGGAGTGTATGTGTCTACATACACTTGAATATTTTAGCATATATGGGGTTGGTATGTGGATGAAATGGATATACGAAGTTACGGTGAGTTGGGGTTTGAATGCTGCCACTGATACTCTTGTATATGTACGGAGTAGAAGGGGAATAAATTGCTCGATGGATCCAGAGCTGCAAGGTCAGGGTTTCTCCCGAGAGTGTAGAAACTAAAAGTTCCAATCAGAAGATGAGTTGAGAGAAGGCAGAAGCAAAAAGTTCACCACTCACTGATGGTGAGGGTATCAAGATCGATAGAGAAGGGATTATGGATGTGCATCACTTTCACGACTTTGAAATCAAAGTTTAAATTAGGTTCACTAAATATCACATTATTAGCAGAAAAGTTTTTGTTGGCCCTAAATTTTGGGTTTCGGAATTCGGGGTGTTACACCTTCCCCTTACTCCCTCAGGGCATGCCACCACACCCATGTCTCCCGGACCCCCACCATTGCCATGCCAAGCAAGCCTAGTGGATGGCATCAACAACACCCCCCATGCTCTCCTCTATTTAAAGTAGCCCCAAGCTCCATTACCACATCACAACACCCCTTCTTCATCCCTTAGCCCCCAGCACACACCAATTTCTCCCCGAAGCACGTCCTTCCTCAGTTCCAAGCAAAAGACCTGCCGCCTCAAGTCCTCTCAAATCAGCGCCAAAACCGACCACCGAGCCCAATTCCTCCATGCCATCTTCTTTCCTACCCCCTCCTCTACCGGACCAATACTCCAATTTCCCGAGAGGAGCCACCACTCGCAAACGGCCAAAGCTCACCAGCGTGTAGCACCTCCGCCGTCTCCAAGTCCGGTTCCAAGCGGCGCCGCCTCCTGCCTTTCTTTTTTTTTCAAACCAGTAAGCTAAGGAAGGCCCACTGCCAAGCGGGCCTTGATTCCCGTCGGGCCCTCATGCCGTTAGTGGCGGCGCCTGACAGCGCCTCCCGCTTTTCCTTTATAAAGGCGCATTTCTAATATCTGAAGGCGTCTAGCTGCTGGTTTTCTTCCGATTTTTATTTTCCAGAATAGATTACCACTGATTCGACCGGTTCTTAAATTGATTATTCCGGTTCCTAAAAGATATAATTATTTCTCAACTTTTTGTTTAGACACTTTTGAAAAATTGGAACTAGTTTGAATATAAACAGTGAAGGTTTCTTAAGTTACTAAAGGAAATGAAATTCTTTAGATTAGTAATAGGTTTAAAACTGATTTTAGAGCTTCTTACCTAGGGTTTGCACATTCCTAAAATCAATAATACCTCTGTAATTTATGCAAATCATGTGACCCATTCGATTGGAATAGAAACCTAATAATCCTGCTTTTCATGGTATGTATATATCATAATTGTTTCATGCTAGTTGACTTAAACTAAAATAAAAAAATCGACTATAAGTCTAGAATAGTCTTATGAACCTCTTCTAACACCTTTTCACTCTCTGGACTCACTCAAAAGAAATGTCAAGATCATGCTAACCATAATAGAGAGAAGGACCAAGGCATATACATGGGCTCATACACCCTAGATGAGAAATCGCCAACTTAACCTAAAAACCCTAGCGACCCAAAAATGCTTCCTAAGTTACGCTCAAGTCATGAACATATCATATGTATCATTTGATTCTTATTTGGAGTTCTCGACATTGCTATTTATTCGCCGTTCTTTTTAACGTGTAGTTATCGACGCACCGGATTCACTCGAGGAGGATCCTGGGTTTCCACAGAATCAATTCCAGGAGGAATACCAGTACCCCAACTCGCCAGGCAAGCATCCCCGCCTTGATCATGTTGAACCCGATATTTTCAAAGCTTACTTATGTTGATTGTGAACCCTGCATGCTATGTTGATAATACCACTATCTTTGTGTTAGACTTAGCTATGACCTAGTATTGCATGTGATCAATAAACCCTCCTTTGTCGCCTTGGGACTAATCCCTCTAACGATATGGTCTTACCGTTGGGAACATAGGGTATAGTAGCTTAAGCTAGGGCTAGCTTAACAAAAATGGAACTTTGGTTATATGTTACGAAACACTTATTCTTGTGAAGAATGGAGCCTCAGGGAGGTGTCCATCATCATGGGGAAAATTGTTTGTGAAAATGTTTTCCGACAAAACCCTAAATGAAAAATGGAGTTGATTTGGATCCGGGTGAGAGACATAAGGTGGTGTTTGGAGGAATGATTGTCGAAATGAGGATGCCTTATGTGGTATTGTTAGTAATCCAGTCCTGTGTGACTTGGGATTAATCGGAGTCTTGCTCGAATAAATTAAGAACTGAATCTAAGTGCCGCTCGGCCAAGTTTATATCGTACGTCCACATGTCCTTTATGGGAAGGACTCGACCAAGTATTCTATTTGGTACTAGCGTACGAACCCGTGGGTGAAAGATAGAAAGTGCAGAGAGTGGGTAGACTCCAGAGAGCCTTCTCGCAGTTTAGCGTAGGAAGTTGTTCGACACAAAGACAAGTTGGCATTGTGGCGCGGTTTAGTAAGCAGTGCGAGAACGGCTCATCGGGCGGGTTCATTGTTAGGGCTAAGTGGACAGAAAGGTCCTGTTGTGTAATCCTTGCCTGTACACCTCGTGAAGTGTACTAGTTAGCGCTTGGCAACAAGGGAGGACCACATCTTGTGGGTAAAGTCATACAACATCTGCAAAGTGTTAAAAATCTATTCGAATAGCTGCGTCCACGGTCATGGACATAACTTGGTTTAACCACACCCTGGTTAGACTTGTTTTGATTTTGAAATATGAGTCATGGGTTTAAGGATGTGGGCATGATGTGCCCGCAGTGCGCAGTATGAGCTACGGGAAGGTAGCGGGAGCCACAGAAGTATGCTTGAGGTCGTGCCTCACGGTGGAGGTGCGAGGTCTTGGTGTTAAAGCTCGGTGTAGAGCTGTGGGAGGCGGTAGCTAGTACCTACCGTCTCGTTGAATTTTTCATTGGACAAGGTTTGTCAAAAATGCTTTTCAATCTATTATCGTATTATTGTTAAGAATTTACTTTTCACACAACCTACAACCTAGGCTAGTATGTCTCCTTTGAAAATACCCCTTGCGTGAATATAGCAGTTATCTACCACCCTGCGGGATTGCTTGCGAATACATTCAATGTACTCACCTGGCTTGTTGATTTGGCCAAACGAGGAGGAGTACTTATCCGAGGACGATAGCGACTACGAAGGTTAGGGCTTACCCCAGTCGGTTGCCTGTAGGGTATGGCATGCTGATGGGCGCCATCCACGTATATCTTGTTTTCCGCTGCAGAACTCTTTGAATTCGGCCAATAGGCCAAGTGTGTAACCTAAAGACCTCGCCGGTCTATGTATCAGACTATGTACCGTTGTATGATTGTGATATTCAAGACAACTTGTGTGTACTGGCTACTGATCATGAGACCAGTATAGTAAACACGAGGGTTTATCCGGTACTTAAAACCGGGTACTCCACAGTCCACATGTTAGTCACTTAACCATAAGATAACGCTTGGTTTTATTTAACAAACCGAGACCCGCATGTCATGGACTCATTAGGTTTAAACTGTAATGTTTAACGGTTAAGAAGTCGTTCCGACCGTCTCGTAGGAACTCCAGCGAGCTCAATCTAACTTTACAAAGGGTTCGAGGAACAACGCTTTTGTGTGTTTAGTTCCTAGGACCGTACCACGTCCAACTACAGTGGTGTGGTGGTAGGGGTGTCAACGGGACATCGTCAGTGACTCACTCTAGCGGTGGCCATGTGTGGCGCTCAGTGAGATCCATGCCCAAGATGAAAACCAACAAAACGAGGCTCGGGTTAGGCAAAAGAAGCTTACCGGAAGCGAATTTGATGATCGAGAAGGTGGGGGGAGCTCTACATGCTAGCATGGTAGTCGTCAGCGACTGTGGACTGAGAAGCTCGCAGGTGATCTTGCTCTTCGGTGAACTACATCTCACTAGAACGGGGATGAGAGATTAGAGGGATCCACTAAAGCTAAGGGAACCGATGGAGAGCAATGGGGCTCACCGCAGTGGACAAATCGACTGCGTGGAGATCGGCCGGAGCTAAGGAAGATGAAGCCTGATCTCCCGATTCAACAAACGGATATTCGATTCTTTTTGGATTTCTGTGATTGGAGAGGCTTGTGAAGCTATCCAAAAAGTTTATGCATCAAGAGGACACGGTGGCTACGCAGACGCGATGGGAGCTCACGGTGGCACTCGAGATGCTGATCGTGTTCTGATCAATGAGGGGGAAAGGAGGAGGAAAGCTTGCATGATAAGCAAGAGAAGAGCGAGAGGATTTTAATTGTGCGGTCAATTGAGGATAAGGTCAAACATAGCAGGGGCGACTAGGGAGAGGTCCAACAGCCGGGATTTGGTCCACTGGCAATTGTGGCATCTCCAGCGCATAATCATGGCGCTGAGGATAGAGTCAGATGCAGCACGTCTTGGTGACTCTCCTGGTGAAGTAGCATAGGCAAAGGTAGCTGATAGTGCTAGTGAGCAGGAGGTGGCGCTTGGCTTCGGCATGGTTGCAGGAGTCAGATGCAGGAGCTGGCACGCGGGGAGGAAGATGATGAACCTAATAGGCGGGTCCCGCTTTTCAGCGTCACATCGCTAACAAACACGTGCGCGGGCTTGGCGAGGTCCGTTGGGCTGGGCTGGTTTCGGCCTAGTCGGAAGTTTAGGTTTTCTTTTATATTGTTCTTTTTCTTTCATTTTCCTGTTTTGAATTTAGGTTTGATTTTTGAATTCAAACCAAATGAGCTCCAAAATTTCTGTAAATATTTCTAGTGGCTCCTGGAAAATATGTGGAACCATGTAAAAATATTACTTGTGCCACTTTGTTTAACAATTTCTGGAACAAAAATTAGAATTCAGATTTGGCCCAAATTTGGGTTTGAATTGCAAGTATGTGATAAATTTATCTCAGAATTATGAGAAAATTACAGAGGTTCAGACATAACATGTTGAGATTATTTATAAATTTTAAAGAGAGTTTAATATTGGAAAATCCCGCTGCTTAATAGATCTATGATTTGCGCATTATTTAGACTTACGGTTTTTCTTGATTTTCAAATGTATCATTGCCATTCTAAAATATCAAAACTTTCCTCTTTTTCATATTCATATAAATGGTGACATGAATCGTGCATGATGCAAATTAACATATATATAGAAAATGGGTATGTTATTGGTTAATTGCCATTGCTGTGAGGTATCTAAAGGTGATGCCACTCATGACTGGGGAGTAGGTTTCTTCATAATCAACACTTGGACGTTGAGTGAAACCTTGAGCTACAAGCCTTGATTTATATCATTCTACTTCATTCTTTTCTGAACCCATTTATGTCCTACAAGGTGGCAAAATGGTGGAGTCCAGCTGATCAGACCGAACACTTGTCTTTTGTTCAGGGATTCTAGTTTAGCTGATATTACTTTATTCCAATCTTCCAAATCCGCCCGTTTCTTGCATTTCTCTATAGATGTAGGTTCATGATCAAGATCTATGATTGTGACAATTTTCTTTCTAAAGTATATGTCTACATTCATTGTAGTATGATTCCAGGTCTCATTAGTCTTTAGATAGTTTATGGCAATCTCTTCTTGAGCTATCCCTTCTTGAGACTCATTTGATTCCCTGTGTTGTAGGTCCTTTATGGAACCTATTAGGTGCTTCTTTAGCATTCCAGCACCAGTGTGTGAGCACACACTTTCGCTAGTGGCTTCCGGTTCCGGAAGGTTCAAATCTGGGATGCCCTAAAGCTTCGATGGACCCGGATGAACAGTTGGTCTCACTCCAGACATAACGGTAGGCTTTATGTGGTGTTCAAGAGCTAGAGGAACCGTTGATCTATCCCCACCTATGCCTTCCATATCTCAACTAGGTTCCCTATTTATTCATTTTGGGCATCTCGTTGATTGGTAGAGACAAGCTCCCTCGTCCATGTTTTCTTGGATGTCTCCGACTAACTAGGACTTGGGAATCTAGAGTCGATATCCTCTTCTAAAGTCTTTGGATAGGACCAGGAGTGGTTGTGCAGGGTACCTCCACTCTCTCAGGTGCACTTTTGACCGGCACATGCGATTTTGTCACGCTCTTCAAATAAGTGAAATGATCAGGTAGCTGATTCACTAGATTTTGCAAATTAATTATCTTCCTAACCTATATTTGATTCTTTAGTGCAAGGGTCCAATGCATTTATCCCCGTGGTTTCCTACATAATTTCTCAACATTTTTCTACCAAGGGTGCATTTCATCCCCTAATGTCGGGAAAACATCTTCATTAAAGATGCAATCTGCAAATCGGGTTGTGTGAAAATCCCCCGCATAGATTCATATCCTACATAAATCTTGATTTCCTAAGGGGGGGACCATTATAGTCCTCTACAGTGGAGGTATAGAAACATAGACCATTCATCCAAATTTCCGAACATGGGGATATTCCAGGTGGACTGGTGAATGAATGTTGTAGGCCGACGGTCTATAGTTGATGAGGGCTATTGCATGCAAGATTGCATGTCCCTAACAAGTTATTAGCAAATTGCTACCATGCAGCAGTGGTTTGACAATGAACTTTGTTCTATTAATAAGTGCTTCGGCCAGTCCATTCCGCGTGTGGACGTGTGGTACTGAGTTCTTAGATTTAATTCTCATTGCCATATAGTAATCATCAAATGCTTTAGAGATAAATTCTCCATTATTGTCCATTCTGATGGATTTTATATGATGACCATGAAAATTATTCTAAAGATCTACGAGGTAAGCTTTAAGCACACTTGCGACTATTTTGAGGAAGCATCAATCAATACCATAAAAAAAAACCTAAATGGCCCTGACAAGGGCACTATAGGTCTGCATATATCACCTTGAATTCGTTCCAGGAATGCGGGCATTTCATCTTACTTTCAAGGTAGAGGGCCCAATGATCAATTTTTCGATGGCAGATGCAGGGCACACATGATCTTCTTGATTTGAAAAATTCTTCACATTTATGCCATGACCATGCGAGTTACTTATATTTTTCCTCATATTTTATAGACCTGGATGGCCCAATTTGTCATACCAAGGACATAGTAACTTAGAGCTTCTAAAGCTAGTTTCAAGAACAGTGAACACTGCGTGTGCTTTGATTTTAGTGTAGTATAGCCCAAATTCATATGAAGGAAGCCTTTTCACTCTTCTTTTCTCATATCCATAATGCTTGGTGATGTGTTTAGATATTCTTTCTCATTCTCATCTTCTTTTTCTACATAAAAACCATTCACACATATATCTTTAAAACTTAAGAGAGTGTGGGTTGACCCGAGATATAACAATTGCTTCTTCAATGACAAATGTTGTTGCTATTGGGAGCGTAATTATGGCCTTTCCAAAGCCTACAATGCATGAATCTCTTCCTGCAATGGTCGCAATGCTATCAGTCTTTTTCTTTGGAGACTAAAAGTACTTTGTATCTCTTAAGATAGTGTTACTGCTTGCACCATCAACAAGGCATACTTCAACTTCCTCCATTTGGGTGCCATGTGGTGTTCTAATATAAAGCATTTAATCACATATATGCGGTAAAGGAAGAAGAACAACATAATATATAGCTTTAAATAGAGCACAACCTGCAATTAATAATATTGAAATTTATGAGTCTAATGACTACTATAACTCGAGAATTCACGCTCTCATAGAGCTAACAACTATTATATAATTGTTTATGACTCAAATTAACTCATATTGTACGTAGACTGACTGTAAAATTTTAAGTACTATTCAGATACTAATCAGAATCTAAAAGGAAGTTCTCTAGTACCTCCTACACTTGTTCTTCTACGACTCATCATCATCAAGAGTGGATTCATCTTGTGGAGGTACATCCATGGTCATAGGAGCAGGTACAGGCTCAAGTGCCGGTGCAAGTTATGGTGCAAGCGCTTGTACCGGTTCTATCTACATATTTGCTACAACAAGGGTGCATCTCTGGTTCTCTCCTTTGGTCTTCCTTGGAAACTTCCTTAGGATCCTCCTTGATACCTTCCATGGTGGTGTGGGCCGCCATTGAGGTGGCGGAGCTGTCGATCGAAGGGGCACCAGTGCGGCGGCGCCGGCATCAGAGGTGGATGGCATTGAGGCTGTCCGCGTGGGCGGCGGAGGTGTGGTGCTAGTCGCTCATGCCGGTCGGCCAAGTTTGGCCAGCCGCGTGCGCACGTGCGTGCTGGCACGTGCTTGTGTGCGTGTGCTGTTGTGGTGGGGAAGGCCGGTGCGGCAGGGTGGTCGATGCTGCCAGTGGTGCGTGCCGGTGGTGCCGATTTACTATTTATTTTTTCAATTTTCTCTGCTACTTTTCCCCAATGTAATCATCAAATTTCCATTGCATTTGCTATCCATCAATTTTGTGCCGTCGATTGCAAATCTGCTCATGGTAGCTGTCGGAACTTTAAACCAATCTAGATGGAAATAATTTAGAGTAAAAACCAATCTAGAACATGTAATTGATCTAAAAAAATCAATCTGCTAGGAATGATCCACTTCACCTTTACAACCGTGTAAAGTTAGACGGCGTAAAGTTAGACTGCGTGAGGCTGGAAGAGCTTGACGCCATATAGAGCAATCTCGTATTGAAGAACCCTTAGGTGTCGTGTTGTCGATGATGGTCTATCATATAATACAAAAAAATAGACACTGAAGATAAGATGTAGGGATATTATTTTTCACTTTATTTATTTATTTTTTAATTTTTGTGTAAAATGTAATAGCCCTACTTCTCTATTTATATTAGTTATAATTAAATTAAGATAATAGTCATTAACTTGTGTCTTACATTAATAACATATTTGTACACTTCTAGAAAGAGGGGGAGGGAAGTACGCGGCCGCTGTTTCGTAACAAGATGCCTACGATAAAAAATTACTAGCTTAAGAAAAAACATAAAAGTACAATTTTGATCATGAGACTATTGGCGTAGTGAACCAACAAAATAGCAATAAATTAATATTAAAAAAGGTTTCAATTTTTGAGACACTGGTTTTTCGCACATGACATAACATATGTTTTTCCTCCGATTTAAATCGTTACGATTGACTTTGACTAGTCTAACCTCGTAAACTTTGTTCAATGATATTTTCTAAAATTCAGTTTTGTTATATGAAAATCATATTGTTAGATTTGTTGGCACGAATATTTATGCAACATTTCTGTAAGGCCTCTCCCAATGCACATGTGCTTAGATGAGGTGCTAAGTGTATAAAAGGGCTTAGCAACTAAACTCCCCAATGCATAAGTACTTAGATTTTTATAGCTAAGTTTCCTTCATTTAATTGTTTAGCAACTAAACTCCCCAATGCATAGATGTCATATAGACGTTTTGTATAGATCCGTGTGTTTAGCATTGTTTCTTTCTAGGGTCACCAAAGTGCTCTCTCCTCCTTAATTGTTTTGCCACGTCAGTTTTTTGTCTATATGACATTCTTAGTATCTGTACACTGTGGAGCAAAGGACCTAACACTTCGCACATAACATGAACCAGTACAAAAACTGACGGTCAAGTTCCAAGCACTCTAAAAACGAGGCTTCGGATTTTGCGCGTGTAGGCTTTCCGCGTGCTCTAGATGGCCGAGTATGGGCATCCACCATCGACCCGACGGCTTGTCGTTACTCGTTACTAATCCTTTTAATCGGTGGCAAATCGCATAATACAGTTCTTTCTGCAAGGCACCGTTGAAGAAATAATAGAACTCCATAGACTAGGCTGATGAGCTTAATTAGGAGTTTAGAACGGCTACGTAATGCTTACAGTGCTGTACTTCAACAACAATCATATTACCGACGCATGCCGCACGATTAGAAAGAACAAGTCCGAGTAGATTTGCATCTTGCTGTTACTAAACAATTAATAGTAGCAGTCCAGTCGACATGCAAAACCATTGGATATTGATAAAAACTTCCCTGAATTTAGCACAGGAAACTAATAAGTTGCTCGGTCAAGTTCATCATCCTGTCCACTTTGGCAAATTTATTTTCTTTAGCTAACTGATTATCGTAGATGTGGTAGTCGAATGGATACCCATGACGCTAGCTAGTGCACACCTCATATATATCGGAAGCACGCACTTCCTTTGGAAAAGTTCTCTTGAGTTTCCCGTTGCTGATGGGCCACGAGTCCCGTCATGTCTAAACGTGCCTTTTTAAAAGTTGAACGAGTATGAATGACAACGAAAGGACTCTAGCGTCATATATAATTAATATTATCTTTCGTCCTATTAGCCATTTGATTGGGCGACAAACACCATTACTTGCTGCTATCACAAAATCAACGACCCTCCCTTTTCTCCGTGCGGCATATTCCACAGAATACACTACGTGACAAATTAACTCCAATAACAATAAAGGAAAAAAAAATCCAGCTTTCACCATGAGGATTAGCCTTCGGGCCACGTAACCATCGGAAGAAAAAATATGTCAATCAACGTTACATCCTTTTAAAACTAGTACTCCCTCTACGTCGCTTCTTTAAATAAAAATAAGTAGATTTAAAACACAAGTATTGTGATAGGAACCAGCTATGATGGTTTAGTAGACGTTTGGCACCATTTACAATAACGTGCCACGGTTTCGAGCAGTTTTGTCACGTGTAAGATGATGTATCGATAAACCTCACAAATCATTTAGGTACACTTCATTTCTCGCTTTAATTTTTCCCCTCTCTCTTTCTCTCTTCCTGTCTGTCTCCTTTCTTCTTTCTGTCTCTTAGGGGGTGTTTGGTTAGGTTTTTCAGCAGTGTTTCACTGGAAAAAACTGCAGCCCAACCAAACGGTCAGCTTTTCAGCAGTTTTTGCCAACGGTAGCTATAGATTTTACAGTGCAAATTCAGCTGTTTGAAAAAACTGCCTTCTGCCAGTTTTTTACAATTTATTGAAGTTTCTGTACTCATTTTTAAAAATGTTATAGATGATTTGGATAAACCAAAAACCATATGCTCACTTTCCCACAACTACAGCAGCTTTTTCAGACAGCCAGCCAACAGCAGCTTTGTCAACAACCACGTCCCAACCAAACAGGCCCTTAGTCCTCCCCAAATCAATGGCGAACGGCCACATCGTCGTCATCCTCCTCCTCTCTTCTTCCCCTCATCTTATGACTTATGATTAAAACTCAGAGCTACGGCAGACCGTACCAACGCAGCATCACTTGGTAGCGACTCGTATGGGCGATGTTGGCTTCCTTCAGGCTCCTGGCTTGGCAAGGCACAGAGAATAGGGCTAGGTAACATGGATCCCAGGGAGGCTGGCGCTCGTTCAACCGACGCTCGGACTAATTAGGAGCTCGGGTCCCCTTGTGTGAGGCTGTATCTAGTACGGGACGTCGATATATCACTTGCGCCGTGTCCGTCCTCGACAATCTGCTGCAGGATCACGACGAACTCTCCCTCGCGCTTGCCGTGGCACCGTGCGTCTCCATCACCACGATGATGTGCTCATCGTCTACGTCACCTCACGCCAGCAATGCCACCTAGACACCGCTTGCCTTCATCACCTCGATGAACGAACCATGGCGTTAGCCCACCAGTTTGCACTCTCTCACCTCCTCCTAGCCATAAACTACAACCGATTCGAAGCCCTACGCCGCCGCCTCCATCTCGGACTCCCTTCTCACCGGTGAGGGATGTTGCAAAGTCACAGGATGAGGAGGGATTTCAGCCACAGGAGTGGGGGAGGGGTTGCAAGGCACGTTATGGGGACGGATTTCAACTATGGAAGCAACGTTGCACTGGTGAGGAAGACTGGCCAGTGGGGGAGAAGGTATGAGAGTGAGGAAAGGGAAGAATATGACATGTGGGCCTCACTTTATAAAGATCCTTTTATGTGTTCAATTGTCATCTCAGCCTAGCGTGTGGCAAAATAATCCTTAGTAAGGGCTATGCATTGTCCACGTAGGCAACTTTTTCTTGTTTTCTTTTTGAGGAGGCTATGTTGTTGGAAGGCCAAAGCTCAAGGTGAGGTCTGGACTTTAATCTCCAGGGATGGCTTAATTGGGCGGGCCTAGTTGGGCATGGGCGGGTTAGATCAACGTCACGCTTGGGTAGAGCTCCGATATATTGTACCGTGCGGTCGATGCGCGCGTCAACGCCTAGACGCGTAATCACCGCGTCCAGCCTTCAAGTACTCGCTCGCGCGATCCCCTCGCTACCCTTCTCCGCTTATCGAGATCGATCAAGCCTCTCAGGTGGTTTCGATATGGCGAACCAGCTTCTGTCCACCGTCGCGCACCGCGAGATCCTCCCGGAGGGCTATGCCCGGCCGGAGTCCGACCGGCCGCGGCTCGCCGATGTGGCGACTGACAGCAACATCCCCCTCATCGACCTCGCCTCGCCGGACAAGCATCGCGTCATCTCGGAGATCGACCAGGCTTGCCGCACCTATGGCTTCTTCCAGGTCCTTCTCGCGCGCCCTAGATTTTGTCTTAATTCGCACTATGCATGCTAGCTAGCTTCAAAGTTCAAACATGGCGGCTAGGTAGCTTAACTTTCCCAAGCTAGGCTTCACGGTTTGCTTCAGCAGGCATTGCTTTCTCCTTCAGATAAGCCCGCGGCTGATTTGGAACGTCGGAGCTAGCCTTTTGTGATGCCATGCTCTCTCTGATCGATGTAGAAGTCATGCATAACACAATTAATTAGGCTTGATGTGCCAATTTCTTTTAGGTCATAAACCATGGAATAGCAGAGGAGTTACTGGAGAAGGTGATGGCCGTGGGGCTGGAGTTCTTCCGGCTGCCGCCGGAGGAGAAGGCGAAGCTTTACTCCGACGAGCCATCCAAGAAAATAAGGCTTTCCACGAGCTTCAACGTCCGCAAAGAGACTGTGCACAACTGGCGGGACTATCTGCGCCTTCACTGCCACCCGTTGGAGGAGTTCGTGCCCGAGTGGCCGTCCAATCCTGAATCGTTCAAGTAAGCATGCACTAGCTAGCTCCTGTTCATATATAGTACGGAGCCTAACGGCACATGACTGATTTTAGAAGCTTTGCGCAGGTCACATATAGATTACTCATGTACATGTCTTTTCGTTCCATAATTTAGGATACACAAATTTTGTTAGAGCACGTATAATAATAAGGTATATAAAAGAAGAGAGAGATATAGGCGACGCCGCGATGGAATGATAACTACCGCGAATGCAAATAATGCCGAGAGGCCAGAGCACAATAATACCCTTGATCAAAGGAGTGAGTGACTACAATACATTTGTGCGTACATGACAAACACTTTTTGCACCGTCTTCTGCCAATCTGGCCGGCAAAAAATGGAGGAAGTAACAAGTTTAGTTATTGAATGCTATTCTTTACTATTAATTTGACTATTAAAGCAGCATTCTCGTTATGCGTATCGTATATGAAACTGTAACCATCGTATCAAACACGATTGAAATATTCAATTCTAGTATGTTCACTCATAATTAAGCTAGTACTCGTATCGAGCTCTTATAAAATCTACTACCGAACTCTAAGCAAATCTTAATATTGGTGAAGGATTCAAATACACAATTTGATGGAAACCTTAGAGTTCTATTATACATGCTCAAACAATTAACCTCATTGACCATAGTGTGCGTGGGCTAACTATAGTATATTAGTAGTATACCATATATAGAAGGCAGATGCACAACTCACACAACTCACACTCACACCATCACATACACCCCTACTAAGGCTAGGAAAATATTGAAAGCTCAGATCCCATTTTTAAAGCAGCACCCGGCTTAGTTCATTTATGTGCTCTAGCAAAAAGCACATCGTGTTGATTCTAGGGTTCGGACCACTACGCCACAGACCCGTCCGTTCCTTGATGATACTTTGTTCATATAGTCTAGTGCTATAAAATTACACAAGAAGATAAATTAATTGCTATCTCTGTTTAGAAATAGGTGATGCTTAGAAAAAGTACAGTCAAAATTTTCTAACTTTTAATGGTTAATAGGTTAAAACGTATGTAGATTGGTGATGTGAAAATGGTATCATTAGATTTATCATGAAAAATATTTTAGAAATATAATTTTTCGCTAACACATGCACATAAAAAGTAACAGTCAAAGATATATATTTGAGACCGTGTCGATGTCCAAAATGACAGCTATTAAGGTATGTAGAGAGTACTAATTTGTGTCTTTGTCCAGAATTTGGAAGATCAACAAAATTAGCATATCTTCTCGTCGCAAAGGGAGACAGAAACAACACATGTTCCTAATGGCCGTAAAACATTTAGGAACCGATGATTGGTGCAGCCAAAAGTGGATGTACCAAAACGCTCAAGAACCTAGAATGGATATGGACGCTCAAGAAAAACCTAGAATGAGTTGGAAGCGCAATTTAAATTTCCATTTGTGAAAGTATTCCACTTACACTGGAACATAGAAAGGACGACAACCATATCCGACATCCAATCACGCCTAGATCATACGGATCATCACGTGGCTATTTCCTGTGTCGTCCTGTTCTATCGCACTTATAGGTACAGGACGTGTTATAATGCCTACCCCTTGCAACACTATTGGACCGGAGCGTCGGAAGTGATTAGTCTTCTTATCTTCTCCTGGTGAGGCACAAGCACTCAAATTATCAGCCTTATAGAGCAAGCTACTGTGACTATGCATCATGATCACACTGTTAAAAATGGGACAAAATGGCGTATACCTTGACCAGAAAACGACAAGACTTCATATCTGACAACCCGAGTGGAGACCGACTTTAATTAACGCCCTGCATATATCGCGCACTCTACGTTTCATGACCGGCCAAGGTCCCCAGACCGACTTTAATTAACGCCCTGCATATATCGCGCACTCTACGTTTCATGACCGGCCAAGGTCCACCACATATATATGTGTACTATATATGTCAGTGTATATGATAAGTACCCCCAGACCTTTCAGCTGGCACCTCTAGCTAGTATAAATTGGGTGTGCCCGTACCAGCACTTGCATGCCATGTTACTTTACAGTACTGTAGTGTTTACACATGTTCATTTTTTTAATAATATTTTTTACCTAAAAATTGTGAAAATATTATCACACTTAAATTTTTTATAAAAATAACCTCAATTGTCACCTGATATGGCGATTAGCCCTTATCGCCACATGCAATGACGATAACTGCCAATCGCCACGCGAGTTGACAATTGGCAGTAACTGCCACCCTGCACCCCGCTAACTGAGCCCAACAGTCGACTTTGTGGTGTTATCGCCACGCGGTATGGCGATTGTGGTCGCACTACCACCCGTTATCGCCATCAGAGATGACGATTTTGACTTATCGCCACTACAGATGGCGATTCCAACCAATCGCCATTGCAACCGGCGATTGCATAATGAATCGTCGATCCGCGTGGCGATCGGTAGTAATAGCCACACAAGATGGCGATTGGACCTAATCGCCATACCTGGTGGTGATTGAGGTCATTTTTGTAAAATTTTGAAGTCTGGTAATATTTTTACAATTTCTGGATAAAAAATATTATTTGAAAAAAATCTGTCGCTGGCCGCTAGTGTAGGGTGGCGCATGATTCTCTAGCAATTCTAGGGGCCTGTTTGGTTGAGCTGTGGCTGTTGATAAAGCTGTTGTTGGCTGGCTGTCTGGAAAAGCTGCTGTGGCTGTGGAAAAGTGAACATGTGGCTTTTAGTTTATCCAAATAATCTATAACATTTTGAAACATAAGTACAGAAGTATTAGCATATTACAAAAAGCTGGCAGAAGGCAGCTTTTTCAAACAGCTGAATTTACACTGCAAAGCTCACAGCTACCGTTAGCAAAAGCTGCTGAAAAGCTGACCGTTTGGTTGGGCTGCAGTTTTTTCCAGTGAAAAGCTACTAAAAAGCCCAACAAATACCCCCTAGATAACATGCATAACACGGCACTCCAGATTCCAGAAGGCAAGTGCCGCGCGCACTATACGGGCGAAATGAAAAACGTGCGCATAGTCGTTGTCGTTGTGCAGGAGTGAGTGGCTCCGAGTCGTGGGAGAAACTCCACACTCTGAGGGGATGCTTTATGTCCCTTCACAATTTTGACCTCGTGCTGCATATTGCATAAGAGGGAATAATGCACTAGGAATATCATCTTGCATGTCTAGCTGAGCATGATTCTAGCCTCAGTGCATGCGTTGATTTGTCAAGGGTACCCATATGCATCTTGTTCATTATGTGGCTAATTTTACTTCCACGATACTTTAGTTCGTTCACGAGCCATCACCATTGTCCAAAAGGGTAGATACATGCATATACGTGCCGTTCTGGGAATAGACGTACTTCTGACCTTAATTTGCGGACCTGCGAAAAAATAGAAGAAATAGATGGTTCTGATTTCCAGCAGATCACGTCCAATTTCTATCCTTGTCCGTAAGCAGTATTGTCAAGCAGTGTTCAAGACTTCCGTTAACAAATGCCGTCTTAGTCACACCCTACATAAAAGTATCGAATAGTAATATTTGTAGTCACACAGAGCACCAATCAGCCAAACTTAGAAAAGTAGTACAAGAAAATCACGCATAACTCTTTGGTCCATTTCGGTTTTTTCAAACCGGAATTAAGTCCGGGGCCGCTATTGTCACCCTGCGAGGCTGCGACTTCTAACCGGCCACATGCATGACGCCACTTTTCCGTTGCATTTCTCGGCATGCAGGGAGATCATCAGCACGTACTGCCGCGAAGTCCGGCTGCTCGGGCTCCGTCTTCTCGGCGCGATCTCCCTCGGTCTCGGCCTCGAGGAGGACTATATCGAGAAGGTGCTCGGCGAGCAGGAGCAGCACATGGCCGTGAACTACTACCCGCGGTGCCCCGAGCCTGACCTCACCTACGGCCTGCCCAAGCACACCGACCCCAACGCCCTCACCATTCTCCTGCAGGAACCCCACGTCACCGGCCTCCAGGTCCTCAAGGACGGCAACCAGTGGATCGCCGTCGACCCCCAGCCCAACGCTCTCGTCATCAACCTAGGCGACCAGTTACAGGTAAGTCAGCTTTCCAGGGATAAGCAACTAATTAATACCGTTGCGACGTTTTGAATGATGCATGTGCATGCATGCATGAAATTAGTACAGGCGCTGAGCAACGGCACGTACAAGAGCGTGTGGCACCGCGCGGTGGTGAACGCGGCGCAAGAGCGCATGTCGGTGGCATCTTTTCTGTGCCCGTGCAACAGCGCGGTGATAAGCACCGCGGCGAAGCTCGTCGGCGACGGGGACGAGCCCGTGTACCGGAGCTACACTTACGACGAGTACTACAAGAAGTTCTGGAGCAGGAACCTGGACCAGGAGCACTGCCTAGAGCTCTTCAGGGGTCAGCAGTAATTCGTATACACAAACTCTGTTGAAGTAGCTGCTTGGCTGAAGACGGCAGTATTACATACGGAAATGCCCCGATCAGCCCCACTGCTTGGCTTGAAGTGTTTGAACTTATTTGCTTGAGTTATCGTACTGCTCATCTTATTTTGTATCCAAGAGACTATATAGTATACATACATATATGTATGTATGTATACATAGACTCGTACTACTACAGGATGTGTTATGGAAGACCTTACATCACGACGGCTCTCTAAAACCCACCTCTGTTATAATAGATCATAGGCGGTTTGCAAAGAGGACCACCTGGCTTAACTCTTAGAGATGCAAATCGTTTGTGATGACAAGATATGCGGTTTTGTAAAAAAAACCACCTACAGTGTGGAGACCACATATCACAAGTGGTTCCTAGTAAGAACCGCCTGTGATGAGAGCTTTATGACATGCGTTTTTTTTAAAAAACCACCTGTGATAAGACGCTAATTTATTACAACTCGATAGAGCGAGCTCTCTATCTTCAATGTTCTGTTCTTACACACAGTAGTAGTGGCGGCGAAGCTCTTGCGATTTTTCAGCTTGGAGATTGGTGGATTTGGAGAGAATATTGCATATCTATTTCATATTCGTGAACTAAGGTTAGTGATTAGTTTAAAATTTTGATTAATTTGGCAGATGTAATATGGTAAAGAGAGAGAATGTAGATCTAGTTAGGTTATAGCAAATTGTGCATAAATCGGTTATAATTACTATATTGAGAATGTGGCTAGCTATTTTATGCTGGTAAAATGATAAATTGAATGGTTTAGATTTTATAAAAGAGAGAGATGTGTATATACAACATATATGAGTAAATTATTTTAGAATTGATTTATCTTGTCTCGTAAAACGATATTTTTTCGTTGAAGTTTGCATGGAATGAAATGTTGAGAATGTTAACCCACATATTAATGACATGATTAATTAAAATTTTACTTATCAATTAAGTCTTATATTAAGTTGTACTTGTCATAAATTAATTTATAACTATTGGTAGGTTATATCGTCGTGAATAAAATATAATATTGGTAATAATTCTTCACATATAATCAAAACTATACCGACATAGTAATTATTGGTCGTGAAGTAAAATACTATTGCTAATTATTGTTTACATACAGTCAAAACTGACATATTCCCTCCGTCCAAAAATATAAAGCGTATTTTGGTTGGTTAAGACAAGGCTTTGACCAACAATTACTCTATTAATATGTGATTTATGTAACATAAAACTGATATTATTATATTTGTATTAAAAAATATTTACTTATGATTATGATTTTGTATCACACAAAGTGTATATTAATAGAGTAATTATTGGTCAAAATCTTGTCTTAACCAATAAAAATATGCATTACATTTCTGGACGGAGGGAGTAGTAATGATAATATTAACTAATATTGTATAGATTAATTAACTCTTGGTAGACACTTTATGAACCTCAATATTTAATACAAATTAATTAAAAAAATTATTTGTCCTGTAGATGGACCGAAACTAAGGGTGGTAACCGCTTAAGTGAACGGTACCTTAATGGCGTGTCAGATTTCATAAGAGCCGCGGAAGAACATAGGTTGAACAGAGGGCAGCAATATATTTGTTGTCTATGCAAAAATTGTGAGAATGTACAGAGTTCCAAGATCACTTGATCTGTAGGGCTTTCATAGAGCGGTACTGTCGTAGATACAAGTCTAGACAGTGAATTTGTGGCACCCCCGGTCGGTTACGACGACCTCCGGGCGTGCGAGGGGACAACGAGCGAGAGCGCGAACGCGTGAGGCAGCCGACGATGTAATTCGGTGTTTGTATTAGGGCACGAAAATGAGAGCTTACACGTGAGGAAATGAAGAAAATGGAATCCCCTCCCCTCTACCCCCAGGGGGTATTTATAGGGTTTCAAAAAGGGGAATGCGAAATTACAGTTTTGTCCCGAAAGTACAGAACTATTACAAGGGCATGATGGTCATTTCCCTGCCCCTAAGGAGTCTTGGGGGAATATTCTCGAGCATCTTTTTAGGAGGATCTTCTCGGATGGCGGGATGGTCCCACGTGCGGGCTCGCCGGAGACAGTCCCATCGCAGAGCGTGGGCTCGTCGGAGTCAACCCTGACGCGGGGCGCGGACTTGACAGAGACAGCCCCGACGCGGAGCGCGGGCTCGTCGGAGCTAACCCTGACGCCGGAGGGTGACGACGAGAACCCTAACGGCGCGGCAGTGACTCTGAACAGTGTCGATTCGGACTAGCGCGGAAAACCTCCCCCAACAGTAGCCCCTTGCCGGTTTGGGGCGGTCAGAAAGCGCCCGTCCGAGCCGGCACACTAATCCCTAACGGGTTGGTGCGTAGGCCGGATCGACGACTCTTCGCGAATCACCATTTTCTCCCGAGAAGTGCCCGACGGCGCGGTTTTTTCTTCTCTCCTTCTTCTTTTCTTTCTTCTCCTCTTCTCTTTTTTTTTCTTCTTTTCTTTCTTCTTTTCTCTTCTTTCTTTTTCTCCTCTTTTTCTCCTTCCTTTTTTCTTCTTCTTCTCTTTTTTTTTCTTTCCCTTTTCTTCCTTTTCTTTGCTGGGCCACCGGCTAGCTCGGACGGGAGAGCGACGGCTCATGGCTCGGCGGTGACGGCGACCGACAGCGGTGAAAAGCTAAGGCGGCGCTCCCGAGGGCTCGGGGCGGCAGGCCCTTGGGCTAGATCGGGTCATACTTGTGCCCTTTTAGTCAATTACCTTTACCCTTCCCTTTGCCTGACTTAACTAACAAACACCTTCCATCCTCTCAACAACACACGCCTAGACCAGCTGGCTCACGCTACTAATCCTCCAGCGGCAGGTCCTGGGTTCAAATCCCAGGCCGTGCACTTTTAATTTTTCTGGCCAGCCCGGCCTCTCAGGCCTAATGGGCCGCGGCCCATCTCGTATAGCCGGCGGGTGGGGGGTAGATATTTATCCCTCACCCCCTACCGACACCCTGCCTCATTCCCTCACCCCCGCCTTCTTTTTTTTTACCCCGTGCCCAAGCTGCTGCTCTGCTCTGTGCCGGCGCCGCCGCCTCTTCCTCGCCTGCGCTCGGCCTTCCCCCGCATCCGCCTCAAGCTCCGGCCCCCTCCACGCCTGCGCCGCCTCCCGGCCTCCCCCGCGCCGCTACGCTCGGGCTCCCGTGGCCCCCAGCGGGCGAGGGCGGGCCACCGCGGGCTTCGGCCGCCTCGGGAGCGCACCGGCGGGGTGCCGCCTCCCGGCCCCTACCGCACCTCCCCGTGCTCCGGCGGGTGCAGGCGGGCGACACCGAGGCGTGGCGGGCCCCGGCCGGCCCGGGTGAGCTCCAGCGGGGCGCCGCCTCCCGGCCTCCACCGCGCCGCCACCTCTGCCGACTCCCGCCGCCGTCTGCCGGCTTCCTCGCACACGGCCGAGCCGCCGCAGCTCCTGCGCCCCCAGGCGGGTGAGGGAGGGGTGCAGCGGGTGAGGGCGGGCTTTCGCGCCGCCTCGCGGCCTCCCTGGCGCAGGCGCCCTCCGGCCTTGGCTGGCCGAGCTCCGCCATAGCCCGCCGAGCCCCGGCCTTGGCCGGTGGAGTTCCGACCTCGGCTCTCTGCTGGCCCTCCGAACGACGCCTTGACGCTAAGCACGGACGACTCGTGCGCGGACGAGCGCGAATGCAGTGACGGACGACGAGGCTGAACGAACCGACGAACGCACACGTGAACGAACGCGAGTGCGGCGACGAGCAGATGACCGCGCACGCGAACGAACGCGTGCGACGCGCCGACGAGCGACGTGCGACGTGCGACGCGCCGACGAGCGACGTGCGTCGCGCCGACGAGTGACTTGTGACGTGCGACGCGCAGGCGAATGACGACGGCGCACGAACGACCTCGCGCGACAAGCGACGTGCGACGTGCGACGTGCCGACGAGCGACGTGCGACGCGCCGACGAGCGACGCGCGGGCGCGAACGAAGACGGCGCACGAACGACCTCGTGCGACAAGCGACGTGCGACGTGCCGACGAGCACGTGCGACGTGCCGACGAGCGACGGTCGTGTTGAGATGTCAGCGACCCAACGCAAGGGCAGGGTGATCGCCGCCCTTGAGTTGACGGAAAAGGACTATTCCCGTTACTTGGGCCCCTCCAACGCGGACAAGGCGCTCGTCGACCGCCTGGCGGCGGAGGGCAAGATCCCGGATCCCGACGGCCCGTACGGCGTCGAGCTCCCGGTATCCTCAGCGGTGAGAGCGGAGCCAGCGGACGGACGCATCGTGGTGTTTGCGGCTCAGTTCGACGCCGGGCTTCGCGTTCTGGCTGCCCCGCTGCTGCAGGGAGGTGTTGACGTTGTTTGGTCTGGAGGTTTCTGACCTCCATCCCTCCGCCTTCGTCCGGCTGGCGGCTTTTGAGTGGGCGATGCGGAGTCTGGAGACGGCTGGCCAGGCGGAGGTCTTCGCTTGGAACCACCAGGCGGTGGTGACGAGGACGAAGACGACGGGGAAGCTATACTCGATGTATGGGACTGTCAGCTTCGCTCGTCGTCGCAGCCGCGCCAAGTTTGAGTTTCCGGCACTCGCCGTCAAAGGCAAGTGGGGCGATTGGCGGGATGCTTGGTTCTACTGTCGAGTCCCATGACTCGGGCTTCTCCTGCACGACGAGCATTCCCGACGCCGGTGATTACGCCCCCGGCTCTTACCGGGAGCGGGGAGGCGCAACGGATCTTGTTCCAGCGCTTGGCGCTCGCGCTGAGCGTGCGGGACTTGGTGGAGGAGTATCTCCTGCTGGGATTTCGCCGCTGGCCACTGGTTGGACGTTGCGGCTACTGCCGAAGGGCCGGGGAGATCCGCATGGCCTGCGGGTACTGGGGAAGTACCTCCCTACAATATGTAAGACTTCGGGTTCTTCGCATCAGTGGCTTCCGTCGTGTTGAGGTCATTTGCTCCTTTTGATCTTATGCCCTTTTTCTTGCTCCCCTTTCTCTTGGTTGTGCAGACTCCTCTTTGAGGCAAGGAGAGGAGGCGGCCGTCGCGCTACTCGGCCGCTACTCCAAGGTTGAGGCTGCGGATGTGACGTTGTTGATCAAGGAGCCTCGACGCAACCGGGCGTGCACGGCCTTCGGGTGGGCCATGCCCGAGCGACCGTCGCCTCTTTCTACTGAGGAAGCCGCCGGGGCCAAGCGGACGCGGCCGGACTCGTCGATCTCGCCACCCCGGAGGATCCGAGCCTGCGGGCTGCCGGCTACTGCCACGGCCGACGGGCGGTCCCTGAGTCCGCAGCGTGAGTTACCCCGCCGACGCCCCGGACTCGGAAAGGGCCCGATGGGGGTTCCTGTCCCGCTTGAGCTCGAGTCGAGCACCGAGGATTACGAAGACAGCGGCGACGAGTCCGAGGTCGCGCCCGAGGACTCAGGAGGTCGGCGGCCTTCCCTCTCGCCCTCCGGACACGGCTTCCTCCAGCGGCTTTGACTTTGGCGCAGACAGGATGGCGAGGTCGACACGGGCACCTCTGTCGCCACAGGGGCGGCGGCAGCGACGACGTCCTCGGCGGCGCACCTGGCGCCGTCTTCTGCAGCCGCCGAGCCTGGAGATAGCCGCTCCATCAGGCCACCTCCACCAGCCCGCTGCGCGCCAGCGCCTGACGGTGACGGAGGCAGCGGGGCTGTCCCGGGTGCCTTGTTGGTGGCCGGACGACTGCGTCCGGGGCACTTCGCCGACTCGGAGGTCGAGGCTAGCTTCTACCACGACGCCGCGCTCCGGATCTCACCGGCCGACCTTGACGTTGCTTTCGACGGGATGTCGCTTACGGAGGTTCGCGATGCTTCCAAGTCTGCCTTGCTGAAGGTATTCTCGAGTGTTTGATTTTTCGAGTTGCTTGTACCTTTCGTCTTCTCGATGGTTATTGACTCTTGGCTCGCGTCCCTAGGGCTTCCTCGCGCACCGAGCGGCTCCTGGAGATGAACGGTTCCGTGATCGAGGGCGCACGTGCTCGAGTCCGGGAGGAGAAGGGGATCGCCAAGATCGCCAAGGCCGATGCTGCGGAGGTGTAACACCCCAATCTCCTGAAACCTGAAAATTAGGGCCAACAAAAACTTTTTCTTAATAATGCAAGATAAGATGCATCATATTAAAACTTTTATCCAAATCCTGCCTCTGTTGAAATCCCAAAGTGTGTCAACCCAAAACCTTTCCCCCTCTGTTCCTGTATCTTTGATCTCTGCTATGTCGGGACTCTGTTCGGCAAACGCTCTCAAACCCTGATCCATTCCTCCCGAGCTGCGGGTCAAAACCCTAACTCATCTTTCGGCTCTGCCACAATCCCCTACATATATACACCTGACCAGTGGCAATATTCAACACTCCAACTCCCTGCAACTTCGCATGTCCATTCCATCCGCATACAAATCCCATATATGCAAAAATCACCAAGTGTATGTGGACACATACACACCAAACCCTGAACTACTTTCCTCGGTAAAATCTTTTATCACCGACCCAGAAAATATCTTCGGATACCTTACCATCTTCCATTGTCAGGATATGCGTATACCCATGCAAACATATATATATATACATATATATATATATACACATACATACACTTTCTTTTGGCACCCATATCTCTCAATCTTACCTTGTCACCTTTTTATCTCTCTGCACGGTAAAAGCTCAAATAATTACTTCACCGTGGTAATCCTTCCCTCTTTACCATGCATCACACAAATATATGTCCCATGAGATTTCTACCAATTAACCACTTACCATTTCACCGATACGTCCGCTTATCCCTGCTATAGCCAAAACCCTATTTCTATAATGCCCTAGACAATTCGTCACAGCATATGCATACATGCACCCTCCGCCACCTTTTCTCTCCCCTCTGAATACCTCTGGTATTCTTTCTAAGTATTTTTGCAGTCTCCTCCATGTGAATATTTAATTCAAATCGCGTGTGTATATACGTATGTACACACGTTCTAATAACCCTAATACCATCTGCCCTCCTTTTATTTTTCCTCATTCCCTTGCTGCCAACTTCCTTGCGAAATCAATGTGCTGAACACTGCATGCCATATATTTCTTTTCCTAGAAGCAGCTAGTCAAGCATCTCCTCTACTCCATTTTCAACCAACCAGTCCCATCTCCCTCTCCTTTCTTTTATTCTTAGTCAAGGCTGTGTTACACGCCACCACCTCCCTATTGCATGCACAGCCCACCTACTCCCATTTCTTTTCTACCACACCACCACAGCAGCAGCTAGCACGTTGCCCCTCTTCTTTCTTTCCCTGCCACACTCCTTTTCCTGCCACTGCATGCAACCCAGCAGTACCACACAGCAGCAGCAACAGCTGAACCTTTGACTTTCCTTTACTCCCATGTCACCTCCACACATTTCAGCAAGTTTCCCTCACCTTGGACCAAGCTGCCGCACCTCATTTCTTGTCTGCCGCACCATTCCAGCAGCAGCAGCTGATCAGGCAGTCCCTTACTCTCTCACCAGCTGCATGCGACACACCCTTGTCCATTTTCCTTGTTTCCCTGCTCACCATTGACTTGAATCAATGCAGCCGGCCACTGCCCATCTACTCCCTTAACTCCTTCTTCCCCAAGCTGCCATGTCTTCCCTCTCACAAGCATCATGCGCAGCCCCCATCCCATTGGTCTGCCATGGCCTCTCCTCCCCAAGCTCTACTTTCCTTCCTCCTAGTCATGCTCTTGGCCGAGCTCCCTCTGCTCAAACTCCAGCACTGAGCTGCCCCATTTCCCACTCCTCTACCCGACCCGAGCTGCTCACCAAGCCATGCCCGAGCTGCCCAAGATCGAGCCCGAGCTCCCAGCCCAGCTCCCCAAGCAGCTCTCCTCTCCATTAGGCTCTACAACCCGAGCTCCTCCAACTTCGAGCACCAGCCCGAGTTCCTTTTCTTCAAGCTCAGCTTTGCCCCAAGCTTTCCCGAGCTGCCAAACCCCCCTAGCATCCCTGCCGTGGCAGCTGTTTTGCATTTTTTTTCCCTTGCCGCACCCTGCCGCGGCAAGCCCGCGCCACTCGTTTCCTTGCCGTGGCAGCCCCAGGTCCCTGCCGCACCTCCCTTTGCTCTGCCACGACAGCTCGTGGCAGTCCCAGCTCTGCCCTGCCGCGCCAAGCAAATCCTCCACAAATCCCTACCGCGGCAGCCTACCATGTCAACCTCCCTTGCCGCGGCAGCCAAAGTCCCTGCCGCAGCCCTAACCCCCTGCCGCGGCAGTCCCTTGCGCCTAAAACCTCCGCCGCGGCAGCCTAAGCCTCTGCCGCTGCCGCCAAAACCCTGCCGCGACAGCCTGCTGCAGCCGTTTCGCCAACCGCGGCAGCCCAACTCTTCAACCGCCGCTGCCCCATTCCTACCGCGGCAACTCATTTTAGCTGTTTCCGCTGCCGCGTCCTGCTACAGCCTCAAGCCCCTCCCTCTCTGTTCTGGCCTGTACAGCCTCATCAAGCCGATTCTCAGAAAATGTCCCAAACAAAAGTTGTTCAAAACTTTATTTCCCATCTTTTTCATATAGACCACTTTTCGAAAATCTCAATGGTTCTCCCTGTACAGCCCAGTCCAGTACACAGATCAAATTTCAGACAGTCTTTCGAATTCCCTTTTTGAATAGGTGTTTAGCTCTAGGTATCTCCAGCATGTAAACATGTTTATTTTTGAGCATTGCACTAGTTACAACCATGCATTCATGTTGCTTAGCTCAAGGTTTAAAAAGGGGATAGGTTAATTTATGAAACCCTAAAACATAGGCATCCATATATAGTTGAATAGATGATTCCTCCATTTGACTAGTGGGTTTAGAGTTCAAGTGTCATGTAGCCTAGTGGTCCATCATTTCTTCACTCAGTGCATGATTCCAAGCCATAGGAGCAAGTACTTACCATCGAAACATTAGAAACCCTAACGTCGGCATCATGCATATATATACATGTATATTACACCTAGTGTCATCTCCTCCACTTTAAAACTTTCAAAGATATGATAGAGTCCAGATCATATGCATGAATAGAGGCATATTCCTAAGTTACTTAGTTCAAAGAAAATCATGAGTTAAATAGACCGCGAAACCCTAGATTCCAAGCATGCACCTATAAAGTTCTACTCCTTGCCAAACCTATTGACTCGTCAACTCAACCCCAGTGTCCAGTAGGGTTAACATTCATACATCCTAGTGAACTCCTAGCATTCACATGATGCATGAACCCAGGAGCCATGGAAAAGCAAGTACTTACCATCGAGCATTAGAAACCCTAATCGACAGTTCATGCATACATATTTGTCCCTCCTAGTGTTATTCCCATCATGTTAAACTTTCGGAAGCATGTTAGGATCCAGAGCTCGTGCATATTTATATGCTCATACACATGTTGCATAGTTCGAAGGTGTAAGGGCATCGTAAAACCCTAAAAACCCTAGCCACCCTCTAAGATCGAGGTATGGTTTTAAATATGGCTTGAGCATATTTTGGATCTTAAATGGATTTTCCTCGCGTCGTTAGTGAATCGTTGTTTTTCACGACGTGTAGTTGCGACGCGGCGATACCTCACGCGCAGGACTCCCGACGTCGGCGTACCAAGGTCGCGACTGAAATTCGACCGATAACGCCAGGCAAGCTCTCCGCCCTTGATCATGTTGAATCCCAGTTTTACGAAATACTATTTTATTTTCGAACCATGCATGCTATATTTTATCCCTGCTATTTTATATAGAGTAGATATCACCGATGATAGGAAACCCTAGTCCGACCCCGTAAACCTTGTCGCCTTAGGACTATTGTATTCCGAAGACGTATCGGAAACTTAGGATAGTGTATGTATATATATATATATGCTTAGCCCCGCAATAGATGAATTAGGTTTTCGAAAAGGAAAAGGAAAGCAACACCCATATTTCATGTGATGGAATATCGAAACGGACCGTCGCGTCCGGTTGTAGAGGTGCATGGAAGGTAGGATATGCATGGGTTGGGATATTCTACCGTGAAAATGGTTCTGTGGAACCGAGCTAAAAAGGGAGAAGATTTTGATCCGGGTTGGTAATGAAGGGTGTTTGTAGGGAGATGTTAAAGAGCGAGGTAAGGCCCGTCGTGGTTCTCACTGCCCGTTATCGGGAGTGGTGTGGAGTCCTTCTCGGATCACCTAAGGACCCGTCTTAAGTGCCGTTTGGCCAAGTCTTACCGTACGACCACATGTCCTTTGTGGGAAGGACTTGATCTAGTAGCCGACCTGGACTAGCATGAACCCGTGGGCAGTTAATAGAGTGCAGATGGGGTGAGTTTAACCCCTGTAGAGAATAAACCCGTGGTTTTAACGAGGTATTATTCGCCACAGAGTTGGAACACCAACCTCCTTGTAGCGATGATACTGACTCAAGCTAGGTGTGGGATATGTCCTTCTGACGGGTTCATGGCTGGGTTCACAGCGGTGAAGAGTCTCGTTGTACTAGTTCTGGTAGTATACCAGGGCCCGGTATGCCCAGGGCGAACTACATCGTGTGGGTAAAGACGTACCACCTCTGCAGAGGGTTAAAACTATTCGAATAGCCGTGTCCGCGGTCATGGACGAACTTGGTCGGGCCACACTAAAGTAGTTTTGGCTTTCTGAGCCCCAAAAAGGATTTCTGGGTTATGGGTTTAAGGACGCGATCCGCCGTGTTCGCAGGGCAGTTTGCCAAATTCCCGTCGTATCGGGAGGTGTGAAGTTAGGTTTTCCCGTGGACTCGGGCAAACCTTAGAATCCCCGTAAGTACGAGGTCAGCGTCGTCTACCTGAGGAACCGGGTGATTGGGAACCCCGTAAGTACGAGGCGAGCTGCGTCTCCCTGTGGAACCGGGCAGTACCGTGCTTTGCCGTCGTATCGGAAAGCACAAAACCGAACTCCCCGCTGTAGCGGGCGAGTGTTGGAGCAATACTTTATCTCGCTGCGTCGAGATAATTTTGATAAAATCGCTTTTACATCTATGTACTTATTTCAAATGCAAACTTACTTTCTCGCACAACATGAAACTTAGGATAGAGCCATGTTATTGATGAATTTCGAGCATGTTCATATCCATACTAAACTCCCCGGTGGAGCGCTTGCGAGTACATTCAATGTACTCACCTGGCTTGTTGATGTGGCCAGACCGAAGGATCGACCGTTCGAAAGCAACGAAGGTATCCGCGATAACTAGGGCGGACCCCCAGTCAGTTGCCTGTTGGGAATGGCATATTGATGGGCTCATCACCGCTCGATTTCCGCTGCAAGATTTCTAGCCGTTGGGCTAAAGGTATAGTTTTTCGATCCTAAGGATCGGTTTATGCTTTATAATCTAATAAGTGCGTGTGTGATTTTGATACACAGGTAAACTTGTGGGTATCGGCTACTGATCCAGGGACCGGTACCGTAAACACAAGGGCTTATCCGGCCTTAAAACCAGGTGCGCCACAGGAGGCCACGAGGAAGTTGGCCGAGGTGGAGAACAGCATTACCTTGCTCCGCGCCGAGCTTTGCGCCCTGCAGGCTGAGCGCGCGGCTGCGGAGGGCCGGCAGCAGGAGGCTGAGGCGCTGGCGGTGTCCGTTGCCACGGAGGTCGGCGAGCTGGGCAGTGGCCTCGGCATCTCCGCCGCTCCCCCCGACCTCTCGGGCGAGGACGCGACAGCCGCCCGACTGCGGTGGGCGGTTGCGGTTGCCGCTGCTTCGAGGGACGCGATCCCGGTGCACACGCGGGACTGCGCGCAGGCTTGCGCCGAGCTAGCTTTCGTCTGTCTTCGCGAGGCTGGCTGCGATCCAGCGGGGAAGTTTGAGGCGGTGGCGTACGTGGCTCCGAGCAAGCGGACCATCTTGGACTCTCGGCCTCTTGTGCGGGATGGCGTTCGGGCCTTCTTGTCCCAGGTGTGGGACAAGCGCGGCGTGAAGTACATTGCTGCACTCTGAAAGGCGCGCTTCCTTGGGGGGTCTTCTGGCGTGACGTCGGAGGGAGCCCCTGGCGAGCCGTTCTTGCCTCCGCAGGTGTGAGGCTCGCCGCTTGGCTTTGCGCGTCGTGTCTATGTTGCCAAATTTGCACTGCCCTTTTGGTTTCGCTTTCTGCATAGCTTAGGACTTGCTTTAGTCTTTGTAGTGTTCTTTGCTAGGGTTGTTGCCGTGTCGACGAGAGCCCCTTTGTCTGGTGGCCCGTCTTTTGCTAGGGTTGTTGCTGTGTCGACGAGAGCCCCCTTGTCTGGTGGCCCGTCTTTTGCTAGGGTTTACATGGTCAGACTTTCTTTTGTAACTCTCAAGCGACTTTGCTAGTTATTAATGAAATCAAGAAAATTGCCCGACTTTGCACTTGCATCTGTGAATTGTTTGTTATCTGGTTTGCAGGGTAATAGCTTTCGAT
>JAGXJF010003358.1:0-18443 GCA_019208055.1 Stipa capillata
CTTTCTGAGTTGATTCTGCATGCACATCTTCTTAAAGGTCTTCATCAAATCCTTAGTTTTGAACCGATTGAAGAAATTGGCTGCAAGATGCCTCATGCACCACCTGCTTTCAAGATCACTCCACCTATAAGGAGCTGGAGCAGTGGTCTTCAATGTGTTGATTGCATTAAGCAGGCCCGCATTACGGTCACTTATGATGCACACGTTAGGCCTATCTTGCACAACAGATGTCTTCAAATTCACAAGAAACCACAACCAGCTATCCGTGTTCTCGCTCTCAACGATTGTGTAAGCAATTGGGAGGACTTGATCATTTCCATCCACTGCGACAGCTACCAGTAGCGTGCCCTTGTACTTTCCCGTGAGAAATGTACCATCCATGCATAGCACCGGTCGGCAGAACTTGAATGCCTGTATAGTTTGACTGAATGCCCAGAATACACGATCGAGTATTAAACGACCGGGGTACTCCATCCGGATGTGGCCTATCAAGCTTGTTTATGTAAGTGCCAGGGTTTGCTTCTGCTATCTGATGGAGCATTCTCGGGACATAGTTATACCCATCCTCGTATGTCCCGAACATCCTCTCTATCACCTTCTGCTTAGCTCTTCTGACCTTGCTGTAGCTGACTGGAAACCCAACTGCATCAGCCACGTCCAACATCAGTGCCTTCGGGCCTACTGTTATATCCTCCGATACTAAGTGGTACACTTTCTCCGCCACATATGCGGCAGTGACATTGCGGTGCTGTGTCAACGGCTCTGATAGCTCGCATGTGTGATCTACAAGCACCGTTATCTCAAAATTCTTCATAATCCCCACCCCCTGGGTTGCACGGACTCTTCCTGGACAATCCACACGTGTGCGTACAACCTTCAAACTTGTTGGGTTTGACCTTGTTGTTCTATACTCTCGACAGATGGCGATGGCATGTCTAGTGATGGCCGTCTGCACGGCATGCTTGCTTGGGAATTGCTGTCCGACCATGAGCGTGGAGTCATCAAAGCCCAAGTGCGAGTTGTCCTCCTGCGAGATGGCTAGGCGTTGTATACTTAGTTCATCCATTTCGGCCGCTACCGTTGTTTGAGAAAGACCACCACCCCCTTCCTCTTTGTTGTCATCAGATCCTTCGTTAGCCTCTTCATCTTCATCCAACTCGTTCACTATGTTTGGTATGATTTCGTAGCAGTCGATACGACTTGACCAAAATGTACCAGCATTTTCATTCTTGACGAACTGATCGTCAACCACCATGGGATTGGCATCTGCCGCCGCCACTGCTTCAGTTACTCGATCTATGGCAGCAAGTTGTCCCTCTCCAACTGCGCTGCAGCCTTCTTCGTTGGTCAACAACAGAGGCCTCTCAACAAAATTAACGTACACCATTGGTCGGCCGTACATCGCGGCTCCAGGAGTGCTGACAAGCCGCATGTACCCACCCCATGATGCATTGCCCATCACCTTGTGTAGCTCCCAGAAGGGGTCAGAAAACCCGTCATCTGGACTCCTACATGTTACTGCCTCAATTACAAGCTTCTTGCGTGCTGTCTCTCGATCGAACTCACGGCGTATGCGCCTCCTCAGGTCCAGCAGGCTTATCTCCTCCAACCCTTCAATTTGTGCAACCTTGTATTGGCATTGCGACAGATCTAGCCCAGAAGGCCCATCCCGCACTACGTTTCCACCATAGAACACTAACAACTGATTCATCGTACCTATGTACACACGCAACAGATTTTAAATAACGACCCTTTGCTACTGTAACATGTAAATATTGATTATTCTTAACATGTTCTCCGATATATTGGCATATATAAAATATTCCTGTACGGTATTTCTTTCATTTTTATTTAAATTTTCACTTCTATTATTTGCACATATAAAATATCACTACCATGTCTAATATTGATATGTAGCTAATTTTTGACTACCAAAAATCTAATCATTATTATCATGCAAATAAAAATTACCTCCACTTGAAGCTTCTCACTTCATCAACAATTTTTGTACCAATACAACCGCTGATTTGAACTATGATTACGCTATTTCCTTTTCTCTTCTTGCTATCTTCTTGTCCTAAAATTAATCATTACAATATGAACAAAAATGGTAATATTAACTATACTTGTCCATAGTAATTATATGACACGAAATAATAGTGTGCCAAGGTTTATAAATTAATAACTACGCTAGTATTATTATAGTTCTCCATATCAATTATATCACATGAAATAACAGTGCGTCAAAGTTTAACTGCCATGTCTAGCATTATTATTTACTTAATTTTTTGACTAACATAACAACTTATCATTATCATTATTCAAAAAAATTACCTCTACTTCAAGCTTGTCACTTGATCTAAAATATATTCTACTAAACGAAATGCTAATTTTAAGTTTGCTTACCTCATTTTTCCTTCTTTTCTTTCTATCCTTTTCTCCTTTCTGTTCTTTCTGTGGACCACTTCCAGCAGCAAGTGAATGGAGAAGAGTACAACAAGCTACTGGAGAATTGAAGAGAGTGAGATTTGAGAGGCGCATTGAAGTGAAGTGAAGAGAGTGAGATTTGAGAGGCGCAGGGGATAAGGAGAGAGATAACAACATGCTAAAGTTTAATAACATGTCAAATATTATCATTTGGCTAATTTTTGACTACCATAACAAATATATCACATGAAATAACAACATGCTAAAGTTTAATAACATGTCAAATATTATCATTTAGCTAATTTTTGACTAACATAACAACTAATTATTACTGTCATTTACAAAATAAATCATCTCATATTAAAACTTATCTCTTGATCTGCAATATATTGTACTAAACGAAAAGCTAAATTTAATTTTACTTATCAAATTTTTTCTTCTTTCTACTTCTCTTGCCTTTGGACCAAATATAGCAGCACAAGAACACAACAAAGAATGCAGGAGGTGGGAGAAGAGAAATAAGAAGCACCGACGCCAAAGAGAGAGTGAGAAATGAGCTGCGTAGCATTCAGGGGGGCTCGGGTGAGACTTTTAAGGGGTTCGGGTGAGACTTTTAAGGTAACAATTATCCCCGGCAACAAATTGATGTGCCTACAGACCAAAAGAGGAAAAATTTCACTTCACTGTATTCCCGTGCTCAATTTGTCTGCCCAAAAGCAAAAGTGAAAGTGAAAGCGAAAGCAACGCGTACGCATTAAAAATAAGCATTAAAAATAAAACCGCTCGGTGTTGCTCTCGCCCAAAGCAATACTCGGCGTGTTGCTCTGGCCAGAGCAACACTCGGCCTATCGCCCTCGGCCAGAGCGACGCTGCTGCGTCCCGGTCCGAGGGGTGTTCGTCGCCCTCACCCAGCCCGATAGGAGCCACGCGCCCTCTGTCCAGCCCATCGCCGTGATTTTTTTGTCATTGCGTAAAGAGCGGGGTCAGTTGCGGCATTGACCACAGTCAGCCTACCAAATGTGCCATTTTTCCTCATCTTAGAGGCTAGCTGTCCAACCAAAAAAAGCGCACGACAAAGGGTTTAACACGTTTTCAGACCATGTTTCCAACCAAAATCTAACGTATTTACCACCTAAAAGAGAGGAAAGTGTTTAGTCACTCTTTTTTAGGCAAATGCGAGCATTCTGCAATAAAATCTATTATTTCTGTGGTGGCCTGCCAAATTGATGACCCTACGTGTTGCACCCAGCCAACCAAGATCTTCGTTGGTCTTCTCTGCAGGATCTCTTGCTTCATCTGCAGCGTGACATGGTGCTGGGAAGCCGAACCTTTCTTTGCACCGCTTCCGTCATTGATGTTGAGATTGTTGAATTAATTAGCAATTTTCGAATTAATCTAATCCAGAAAAGCATCATGACACATGCGCAAATGATATAAACCAACTCAGGCGAACTAGACATGCAACTCAAAACTAAACAACAGACTAGCATGTCTATCTCACTTGCATCAAAAGCAAAACAGAACCACAGAAGGCTTAGGAGCACATACGTGGGAATAGTAGCAGCGAACGATCCAGTGTTGGCGTCAATAGCCATGGTGATGAAGTCCTCATAGTCGAAGCAGTCGCCCGACGGCGAGGAAGCAGTCGAGGTAGCCATGCAGTTGTCGATCGTAGCCCGAAGTAGTCGTCCGACGGTGAGGAAGCAGCGAGCAGTCGCGCCGAGACGCTCCCCAAAAACCTTATCGCCCCTCACCCGGTACAGGTTCTCGAGAGGCGGGGTTCCGGAGGCCTGCTCTCCCGTGCAGCCGTGTACACGGTCGCTGGGATGGGAAAAACCTGAAAACAGCGGCAGCAAAAGGAACGGAGACGGCGGCGGTGGAAAGCGTGCACGAGGAAGCAGATACAATCTAAGCGCGACGGCTAGGGTTGCTGCTCCTCCTCTTATAGCCGCTCGGGGGACGTGGGACACACGACTCCACGTTCGAGTCGGTAACAGTCCCACGATCCGATAAGCACGGGTAACGCGTCCGTTAACAACTCTTGCAAAAACTCTGTCCCGAGTGGCAAAAAATTCACGCACAGATTTAGCTCGGCTCGGCTCGATCACGAAACACGACGCGCGCGCGACGTGGCGGGCGGCGGAGGAGGAGTGCGCGTGAACTAGTCCTCTTCTCAAGCCTCAAGGAGGTGGGCAACACAACTCCTTATAAGTTGGTCTCCCTCCACCTCCACTAGCAATATGGGACTAAACTTCCACTCATGCCATCCAACCAAATGGGCCTTTGAGATTTTCCAGGAATTAATTGGAACATGGGCTTTAGGCCCATTAATTCTAACAATCCCCCACCAGATCTCGGAGGCACATTTGATTGCCTTTTGTTCCAATACACTGCTTTGATATACCAGTGTTTTCAGTGGAGACCGATTAAGGTTGAACATCCACCTAGAACATAAAGATACGCTTGCTCACAACTGAACAATGGACTATGCCTTGAATTGTCAGTTTTGCGTGAACAAGTTTCACCTAATGTCCTACCAGTACTAGGCTGTCTTAGGCTATCCCGCGGATGGAGCATATAAGTCTCACTCCTGGCCTATTCATGAGCTTGCTAGAGATCACCCTCATCTCATAGACTGTGACCAGCAGTCAGGCTCACATAGGTGCGTTCTTTTTAAGACTGCTCTGTAGGACAGTGTCTTTGCTTGTAAAAGCCACAGAACACATTAAGACAAAGTCAACCTGCCATACAGATTGTGAGAGTGTTGCATCTTCAGTGGAGTAGGTTAGTATGTCACTCTCCTCCAGTTAACCAATAGCTTGTTTTCCCAGGTCCTAATTCACGGAATCTCCGATCACATAGGTTGGGTTCCCACTATGGTAACTCACGTGGGTCTCATACCCATCTCCCTAGATGCAATGTCTATCACATTTCTTGATAGCCCTTTTGTAAAAGGATCTGCCAGATTCTTAGCTGTTTGGACATAATCTAAAGCTATCACTCCGGAGTTTCTCAATTTCCTGACAGATTTCAATCTTCTCTTCACATGTCTGGAAGACTTCGTGTTATCCTTCGAACTGTTCACTTTAACAATCACGGTTTGATTATCACAGTTCATAAGAATTGCCGGTATTGGTTTTTCAACCACCGGTAAGTCCGTTAGGAGCTCACGAAGCCATTCTGCTTCGACAGTGGCCGTATCCAGTGCTGTGAGTTCTGCTTCCATTGTTAACCTCGTTAAGATGGTCTGCTTGCAAGACTTCCACGAAACAGCGCCACCTTCATGAGTGAACACATATCCACTCGTGGCCTTAATCTCATCAGCATCGGAACTCCAGTACCCTTGGATACCCGGTATAGTGAAGACCATAGCTCACAGTGCCTTTTAGATAGCGCATTACTCTCTCAAGAGCACGCCAATGATCATCTCCCGGATTGGAAACAAAACGACTCAGTTTGCTCACAGCAAACGAGATGTCAGGTCTGGTTGCGCTAGCTAAGTACATAAGTGAACCAATAATTTGAGAGTATCTCAGCTGATCTCTAGTTATTCTTCGGTTCTTACGAAGGATCACACTAGGATCATAAGGTGTTGGAGAAGGTTTGCAATCTGAATAGCCGAAACGATTCAGAACCTTTTCCACATAGTGGGATTGCAGCAATGTAATTCCACCGTCATCATCTCTCAACAGCTTGATGTTCAAGATAACATCAGCTACTCCAAGATCTTTCATCTCAAAACTCTGAGATAAGAAGGTCTTAACCTCCTCAATCACCTTGAGGTTGGTTCAAAAAATCAGTATGTCGTCGACATACAAGCACAGGATAACTCCTTCGCCCCCACCATAACGATAGTACACACATTTGTCAGCTTCATTGACAACGAACCCAGCAGACGTTAAGGTCCTGTCGAACTTCTCATGCCATTGCTTGGGTGCTTGTTTCAGGCCATACAAAGATTTTAATAGCTTACACACTTTTCCATTTTGACCATCTACTACGAATCCATCTGGCTGTTCCATATAAATTTCCTCGTCCAACTCTCCATTTAGGAAAGCCGTCTTAACGTCCATTTGATGAACGAGAAGACCCTGTGAGGCAGCCAGCGAAAGTAGTACTCTAATGGTGGTCAGTCTGGCCACAGGTGAGTAAGTATCAAAGAAATCTTCGCCTTCCTTTTGGGTATAACCCTTGGCCACAAGCCGTGCCTTGTACTTTTCAATTGTACCATCAGGCCTAAGCTTTTTCTTGAACACCCACTTACATCCTACAGGTTTACAACCGTAAGGACGATCAGTGATCTCCCATGTCCCATTAGCCATGATGGAATCCATCTCGCTACGGACTGCTTCCTTCCAGTAGTCTGCATCAGGAGATGCATAAGCTTCTGAAATCGTATTGGGAGTGTCATCCACAAGATATACAATGAAATCATCACCAAAAGACTTTGAAGTCCTTTGTCTCTTGCTCCTTGTAGGAGCTTCATTGTCTATCTTCTCATAGTTTTCGTCATGTGTATGTTCAAGATATTCCATTGGAATGGAAGGTGCCGGAGTTAACTCAGATTCCTGACTAGAAGTGCTAGACATATCTCTCATAGGAAAAATATCCTCAAAGAATGTAGCATCTCTAGACTCCATGATGGTACCGACTCTCATGTCAGGTACTTCAGATTTCACTACTAGAAATCTATAACCGATGCCATGATGAACATAGCCCAGAAAGACACAATCAACGGTTTTAGGTCCAAGCTTACGCTTCTTGGTTATTGGCACATTTACTTTGGCCAAGCAACTCCAAGTGCGTAGGTAAGAGAGTGTTAATCTTTTCTTTTCCCACTGTTCAAAAGGAGTAATCTCCTTATTCTTTGTAGGAACTCTATTTAGGACATGACAGGAAGTCAAAATCGCCTCCCCCCACCATGCCTTGGATAAACCCGCAGTGTCTAACATGGCATTAACCAAATCAGTTAGAGTGCGGTTTTTCCTCTCAGCAACCCCATTTGACTGAGGTGAATGGGGAGGTGTCCTCTCATGGATTATACCATGTTCCTCACAGAATAGGTTGAACTCATTCGAAAAGTACTCTCCACCACGATCTGACCGAAGCCTTTTGATTTTTCTTTCAAGTTGAGTTTCAACTTCTGCCTTATAGATTTTAAAGTAGTGTAGAGCCTCATCTTTCATTTTCAAGAGATATATATAACAGAATCTAGTGGAATCATCAATCAACGTCATGAAATATTTCTTTCCACTTTTAGTCAACACACCATTCATCTCACAAAGGTCTGAATGTATGAGCTCCAATGGTGCCAAGTTTCTTTCCTCCGCGGCCTTATGAGGCTTACGAGGCTGCTTAGCTTGCACACAAGCTTGGCACTTAGAGCCTTTGACTGAGGTGAATTTCGGAATTAAATTCAAACTAGCAAGCCGCGTCATACAACCGAAGTTAATGTGACAAAGTCGTGAATGCCAAACATTAGTTTCATTAACACTAGAGCAAACATGGTTCACGACCTTATTACAGAAATCTGATAGAGAAAGGCGGAACAGTCCTCCGCACTCATAACCTTTACCAATAAAAAGTCCATACTTAGACACGACAACTTTATTGGACTCAAACACCAACTTAAACCCTTCTTTACAGAGAAGGGAACCACTAACGAGATTCTTATTCATCGAAGGGACATGCTGCACGTTCTTCAGCCGCACGATCTTCCCCGAAGTAAACTTCAGATCTACCGTACCAACACCACGAACAGAAGCATGTGACCCATTCCCCATTAGGACGGTAGAATCCCGAGCGGCCTGGTAAGAAGAGAACAAGGAAATGTCAGCACATACATGAATATTAGCACCGGTATCAATCCACCAATCAGTGGACTGACTTACAGAGAGTACAGTAGGTAAATTACCGTACCTAGTTGCTCCAGCTTCATTGTTGCTGACAGTCACATTGACAGATTTGGAGTTCTGTCCTTGAGAGCCTTTCTTGCCTTTGCGGTGTTTGCACTGACTAGCCCAGTGACCAACCTCACCGCACACATAGCATGGCTTGTTGTCCTTGTCCTGCTTCTTCTTCTTGAAGTTGGCAGTCTGAGAGGTTTTGAACTTTCCCTTGAACTTGTGGGCATTCTTTTGCACCATGTTGGCGCTGGACTGTCCCTCTGTTCCCTTAGTGTGTGTGTCCTTTGCCCTCGCCTTCTCTTCCACATCCAGAGACCCCACAAGATTTTCAACAGAAATCTCTTGTCTCTGATGTTTCAGTGAAGTGGCAAAGTTCCTCCAAGACTGAGGAAGCTTAGCGATAATGCACCCCGCGACAAACTTGTCGGGTAAAACACACTTGAGAAGTTCGAGCTCCTTGGCAATACATTGTATCTCATGAGCCTGCTCGACTACAGAACGGTTTTCAACCATCTTGTAATCATGAAATTGCTCCATGGCATATAGTTCACTGCCAGCATCTGTTGTGCCGAACTTAGCTTCGAGCGCATCCCACAGTTCTTTGGCATCGCGTATGTGTAAATACGCATCCACCAACTTGTCTCCGATCACGCTTATAACGCCACCCACAAAGAGGACAGTGGCATCCTAGAATGCCTTCTCCTGTTCAGGAGTAAGCCCTTCCGGTTTGCCACTAGCCACCCAGTAGACGTTCATAGCAGTGAGCCACAAGATGGTTTTAGTTTGCCATCTCTTAAAATGCACACCCGTAAACGGGATTGGTTTCAGTGACGTGGCAAAACCAGCAGTCGAAAATTGCCTAAACAAATAAGGTTTTTGGATTGTTGAATTAATTAGCAATTTTTGAATTAATCTAATCCAGAAAAGCATCATGACACATGCGCAAATGATATAAACCAACTCAGGCGAACTAGACATGCAACTCAAAACTAAACAACAGACTAGCATGTCTATCTCACTTGCATCAAAAGCAAAACAGAACCACAGAAGGCTTATGAGCACATACGTGGGAATAGCAGCAGCGAACGATCCAGTGTTGGCGTAAGTAGCCATGGCGATGAAGTCCTCGTAGTTGAAGCAGTCGCCCGACGACGAGGAAGCAGTCGAGGCAGCCGTGCAGTTGTCGATCGTAGCCCGAAGTAGTCGTCCGACGGTGAGGAAGCAGCGAGCAGTCGCGCCGAGACGCTCTCCAAAAACCTTATCGCCCCTCACCCGGTACAGGTTCTCGAGAGGCAGGGTTCCGGAGGCCTGCTCTCCCGTGCAGCCGTGTACGCGGTCGCTGGGATGGGAAAAACCTGAAAACAACGGCAGCAAAAGGAACGGAGACGGCACGAGGAAGCAGATGCAATCTAAGCGCAACGGCTAGGGTTGCTGCTCCTCCTCTTATAGCTGCTCGGGGGACGTGGGACACACGACTACACACGACTCCACGTTCGAGTCGGTAACAGTCCCACAATCCGTGGCAAAAAATTCTCGGCTCGGCTCGATCACGAAACACGACGCGCGCGCGACGTGGCGTGGCGTGGCGTGGCGAGGCGGGCGGCGGAGGAGGAGGAGTGCGCGTGAACTAGTCCTCTTCTCAAGCCTCAAGGAGGTGGGCAACACAACTCCTTATAAGTTGGTCTCCCTCCACCTCCACTAGCAATATGGGACTAAACTTCCACTCATGCCATCCAACCAAATGGGCCTTTGAGATTTTCCAGGAATTAATTGGAACATGGGCTTTAGGCCCATTAATTCTAACAGAGATGAATCAGTCTCTCCCAAGGAACAGTGGTGTTAAGCTCTGTGTTCCAAGGCCGAGCAGACCTCTCCAATGATCGCAGCTTCCTCTCACAGCACCCCTTGCCCTCCAAGCTGATCCCTTGTGCAGATTGAAGCCTTGGTGATGCCGCGTTCACTCCTATTGTGCTAGTTGCTTCCTCGATGTTTTGTTCGCATGCATGCTTCCCTCAATAAGTTACTTGATATGGCGCTAGAGGCTATCGCCTTGTTGTCAGGTGTGCCGCTAATTTCTGGCCATCTGATTCTTGCCCCATGCTACAAGTTTTGGAATTTTCTCCTTTTTGTTTCTCCCAAACGGCACAACCTATGACTATGAAATTTTGTATATCAACATAGTTTTTTCACTACAATGTTTAGAAATTTCTTTAGAATATTTGGTACTTTGTAAATATCCAAACCGTTAATGGGTGCAAGTACACCCATGCTTAGAAATACCTCACTCATGGCAGAGGCGCTCGATGGCTGGAGGAGGTCAGGTCGTTGCCCAGTGGCTGGATGAGGTTGGGGGCAACACTCGATGGTTGGATCTTGGAGGCACTCGGTGTATAGAGGAGGCCATGGGGGTTGAATTTGGTAGCAACGCCTGAGAGATCATGGCGGCGCTGTAACCCTAAATCGCTGATCTCCTCTGCTCTACGCGTGTGTGGGGAAAGTATTGGAAATATGCCCTAGAGGCAATCATAGAGATGATTGCATTTCCTTATCTTCATGGTTTATCATTATGTTTTCCTTGAATAGTATCATTAATATGGATTAACAAGTACGTGACTTGTTCGTGAAACTCCATATTTATCTATGTGATGATTATTCTAAAAGGATTCCTGGTCGATAAACATATGAGGACACATATGTCTAGATTACCATATGTATTTGGTTGATGACAATGTTTCGCGTGTCATAGATATGAAGATATCAAACTAATAATATGGACACGTTAGAGAACACGGGGTTGTGGGAACGTTGCTTTCTCCATGTCATCAATTGGTCTCCTATGCAATATGTATGCTATATCCTTAGTCTTGAGATCGTTGTATGTTCTTGAAATGTGGAATGACTTACTTAGGGGTCGCCAAAAACTATTCCGTAACTGAGTAGTTATAAAGGTGGTTTTCAGGTTTGTCACAAAGCATGGATCGAGATATGATCGATTAAGATGGGATTTGCCCATCCACACAACGGGAGAATTATTCTAGGCCTCTCGATTGACCGGATTCAGAAATCCATGGCCATGCTATGGTTAAAGAGTTAACCATGTTAGGAGACACGGAGTCACGGGATCGAGAAAGAGTGGTCGAGCTATCCAAACAAGGATGACACTTACTCATCTTAGGTTTAACCGAATTGTTGTTGGACAACGATGAGCCAGCGACTTATAAGGAAGCAATGATGGGCCCGGAATCTGAGAAATGGCTTGGAGCCATGAGATCCGAGATAGAATCTATGGGTGACAATCAGGTCTAAAACCTGGTCGATTTGCCTGATGGCGTTAAAACCATTCAGTGCAAATGAGTCTATAAGAAGAAGATTGATATGGATGGAAATGTTCACATCTATAAAACTCAACTTGTCACCAAAGGCGTCCGACAAGTTCAAGGAATTGACTACACGAGACTTTCTCACCAGTAGTGATGCTTAAATCCTTACGGATCATTCTAGCTATTGCCGCATATTTCGATTATGAAATATGGAAAATGATGTCAAAATAGCTTTCCTTTATGGAAACCTAAGTGAGGATGTGTATATGACATAGCTTGAGGGTTTTGTCAATCCAAAAAATGATGGTAGAATTTGCAAGCTTCCGAAATCCATTTATGGATTGAAGCAAGCATCTTGGAGTTGGAATATTCGTTTAGATAAGGTAGTCAAAGAATTTGGTTTCATCAAGAATGAAGAAGAGCCTTGTGTTTACAAGAAGGCTAGTGGTAGCGCGCTTGAATTTCTAATCCTATATGTGGATGACATATTGTTGATTGGGAATGACATCCCTATGCTGGAGCATGTTAAAGCCTCATTGAAAAATAGTTTTTCTATGAAGTACTTAGAAGAAGCAACATATATCTTGGGAATAAAGATCTATAGAGATAGATTGAAAAGGCTACTTGGATTAAGCCAGTGCACATACATTGATAAAGTGTTAAATAGGTTCAACATAAAGAATGCCAAGAAAGGGTTCTTGCCTATGTTGCAGTGTGTTGGAAAGTTCTAAGCAAGAGACGGTTGTTGATTCTACGATGGAGGCCAAGTATATTCAGCTTCTGAAGCCGCAAAGGAAGGTGTTTGGATAAGAAAGTTCATCTCTGAACTACGTGTGGTTATAAGTGCCTTGAACTTGATGGATCTCTATTGTGGCAATAATGGTGCCATCGCACAGGCTAAAGAATCAATGTATCACCAGAAATCTAAACACATACTTAGACGATATCACCTGATACGAGATATCATAGAGAGAGCTGATGTCAAGATATGCAAAGGACACACGGATTTGTCGCTAATCGGTTGACAAAGCCTCTCTTGCAGGCGAAGCATGAGGCACACACAAGAGTTGTTGGTATTAGATACCTAAATGATTGATTCTAGTACAAGTGGAAAACTATTGGAAATATGACGTAGAGGTAATCATAGAGATGATTTTATTTCCTTATGTTGATGACTTATCATTATGTTGTCCTTAAATAATATCATTAATATGGATTAAAAAGTACGTAACTTGTTCATGAAACTCCATATTTATCTATGTAATGATTATTCTAAAAGGATCCCTAGTCGATAAACATATGATGACACATATGTCTAGGCAACCATATGTATTGGTTGATGACCATGTTTAATGGATCATAGATATGGAGATATCAGACCAATAATATGGACACATATTAGAGAACATGAAGTTACGGGAACATTGTTTTCTCCATGTCATCAGTTGATCTTATATACAGTTTGTATGTTATATCCTTAAACTTGAGATCGTTGTATATTTCTCAGATGTGGAATGACTTACTTAGGATTTGCCAAACGCTATTATGTAATTAGGTAGTAATAAAGGTGGCCTTCGAGTTTATCACAAAGAATGCTGTGAGGCATGATCGATCAAGATAAGATTTGCCCCTCCACACAACGGGAGATATCTCTAGGCCTCTCAAGTGATTAGATTGGGAAATACATGGACATGTTATGGTTGAAGAGTTAACCATGTTCGAAACTCCGAGTCATGAGATCGAGAAAGAGTGTTCAAGCTATCCAAAAAAGGATGACACTTACCTTGGGTTTGACTGATGCGGTGAAGCAAAAGGAAATGCATATTACTAGACAATGTAAAGGTTCGTCCGATATGATCTTTATATATATTTGGGATCGGCACATTCTGCTAGGGACTACTGTCGATCATTAGTCGAATAGGAGTATTCAGACCATGTCAAATATATATGAACCTATAAGGTCGCACGGTTAAATGACCGAAATCGGAAACAGATTTGATCCAGAGGAAAATAGAGAAAAGGGAGAAAATCAGAAAGGTTACGGATGGGCCTTTGGCCCATGAGGGAAGGGGAGGCACCATGGGCTAGAGAGGGTGCGGATGGACCTTCCTCCCCTAACGGGCCTAGGGGTTTCCACTTGGTTTAGTACCACATTGCCAATGAAAAGAGGAGTGGTCCCTGCCCACCTCTATATAAAGGGGTGGGCGGCTAGGAGAGATTTCCTACACCCAAGCCACCGGCCACCCCAAAGGTTTCCCTAGGGCATCTCCGGTTCTCCTCTCCTCCTTAGTTTTGTGGAGTTCATTATGAGCTCTGCTTCCCTTTTTGCAGATTGGTTTTTCCTTCCTCTGCTAAGTTGGTGAGAAGCTAACATTTCCCTTTCAGCACTTCTGGTCCCGTACGCGTGGATACCTTGGAGGCGCCGTTGCTTCGGTGTTAGGATGGTACGCTTGAACCGCGAGGAGAAGGTAGTATGACTACTCTGCACCGACGCGCGGCATCGACTCTACTTTCGCTACGGGTCTGCATGTCTAATGGTAATCATGTGAACTATAACTTGCAGTGGTTCCTCAATTATGTGGTAGAATTTTTTATTATGCTATCTTAGGCTATCTGTAACCCTACAGATAAAGGTTGGGGGAGGAGGAGGCTGGGAAGGGGTGAGGAAAGGTGAGTCCTTGTACTTATACCCCATGGCAATTTGAAGGTAAATATTACCAACTTTTGGGGCAAACTCAAACAAAGTGATGTAGAAGATACAGAAAGCACCAATTTTGGTGCGTCCAGTCCACGGTGTATTTTGACCATGTTTGTTTGAGCTGAAACTTCCTAACAAGCGACTGGAGCTGGTAAAATCTTAGAGATAGCTAGAGTTGATTAGTTGGTAGATAGTAGCTGAACCATTTGGATGGACACTTTTAAACGACTGGTGAAGCTGTAGCTAGTGGTGAATGACTAAAATACCCATCTGTGCTGAAGATGTTTAAATACTGATTAAGCCTAAATTACTTGTTATTTTGTCTAATTTTAGCATAAATGAAATGTTTATGACCTATCTAGTGCAAATTAACTGTTTTATATTATTTAGCACAAATAATATACTTAAACGATGCATTATTTAGCACAAACGATCTATTTCAATTTATTGCTGCCGTTTGTGCAGTGACATTCCCTGAACATGTGCAGTGGCAAATCAGTCCTAACAATTTGAAAAACCAATTAACAACACAGGCTCTGGACAATAACAATAGCTTGTTCCGAGTGTTCACAGGAGCATGGGCAGAGCTTAGTGAGGACTAGCACGGGCCTTGGCCCCTACTCCTACCCCTCAATACAACAATTCTTGAGAAAATACTAGTATTATCTTCAATAGCTACTTAAACATGAAAGTGGCCACCTCTCTCTCATGCAATTTATATACATGTTACTAATAGCCCCTGCTTAATTTGTGTTCAAGCTCCGCCACTGTCGAGAAGGCAACGCTCAAAACGTAGAGACGCGGGGTGCTCGAGGACCTTGGGCGAAGATCGGAGATGAGGTAACGGTCAATTCCTACTGATGACAACGCGGGAGAGGCCATTGGTGCCGGAACCTTAAATCACTGGCTCTCTCTTCTCTGCTGTGCGCCTATGGGGTAAGAGGAGTTGGGAGAGGAGGCTGCTGGGAATGAGATGGGGACGGTGAATCTTATGTATTTATACCTTGTGCTGATTTTCTTGTAAATAATATAAAATTTTGAGATAGTCTAGTATTAGATATCGTACCGGTCCACAATATATTTTGGACAAGTACCTCGGAAGCACTTCCCAAAAGTGTTTCTTTTTGTGTTGGGCTTGCTAGACGCTCTAGAAATGGATGAAGCCTAAACAAATAGGATCTTTAAAGAAAGGATTATCAACAAATACATCTAAAAAATACTCTCTAGAAACAGAAGTTTAAGTCTAAACAAACATGATCTAAAAGATCCAGCACTAACAAATCGTTCTATTTGTGAAGTTTAACGAAGCACCTGACGGCTGGGCCTCGCGGACGGCTATAGACAATTTTCCGAGGGAGTTTTCAGAAGGCGACGAGGAATGGCATGAGTGTTCTTAATTAACTACTCGATCGGTGTCAACCCCAAAGATACCATCCATTTATTCCACGCCATCAAACTTGTTAGGAAACCTTGGTCCCACCAGGAAGTGGGATCCACCCGTCATGAGGAGGAGTATGGGTTTCCTTTAAGTCACCTTATTTGGATACTTATCTCTTAGATTAGTGGAGGCTATAAAAGGAGGAGATGACTCATTGTACAGTGATTTTTTTAATCGATCATAAAGAAGCTCTCTCCTTTCTCCCATATTATGTCTCTCATTTTATACTGTACGCGTGCTTCGTCCTTCTTCTTCCTCGACGTCGACTACGCCACGCTGTGCAACCCGAGGACCCGACTCGCCGGCAACGGTTGCACAACATGTTATCAGCACGACACCCTCCGCCGAGCTTTCTTCTACCGAGGCTCACTTTACACGGTTGAGGTAGAGATCGACAAAAAAGTGAAAAATGGGTTCTCCATCGAATCTAGATCCCATTTTTGTATTCATTTTTGGCATTTGTTTTGGTTCTTGTTTTGACCTACGTGCGAAGCTCCTCGAGAAAACGATGCCGACAGAAGTCGCCGCCCAAGCTGTTTCGTTTCTCCCAAGAAAATCCGATGCCGACGGAAGTCGCTGGCCAACCCGATCGGAGAGGAGTTGTAGATCGCCATGGGGAGACGACGCCGTGCATGGCTCGCACGTCGTCGCCGCCGTCGTTGACGGCGCGGCCATGCAGCCAACGCGCTCCGCGACTCCCGCATGCGCCGCCGCCGCCGGCTGGTCTGACTGGCCTCGCCCGCCGTTGCCGCCCCCCGTACAGGCGCGTCGGTCGCCGGCCGAGCCGCGCGCCGCCGCCCCGCACCCCGGCCACCGCCGCCCCTGCACGGGCGCGCGTGCCGCAGCCCGCGCTCCGCGCCGCTGCAGCCGACCGGTCTGACCGGCCCGTACAGGCGGTCTGACCGGCCTCGTGCGCCGCTGCCGCCACCGCTCGGGCGGTTAGGACGGAAACCCTAACCGCCACCCCCCTAACGGGCAGAGGGCAGTGCGGTGGTGGGCCGCACGGTGGGCCGGCCCACGAAGGCCCATGAAGCGGCAGCGAGAAAAAAAACAAGGGTGGGCCGGCCGGTCTGACCGGCCCACCTGGCGGTCTGACCGGCCCGATAAGCCGGTCTGACCGGCCTGGGGCAGCGCACAGCAAATTTTTTGCATTTTGGCCCCTGGGATCTTCATATTTTACGCATTTTTATTTTCAGTAGTGAAATTTTACGTAAAAAGTCCCTGTAAATTCCAGAATTAGCAGAAATACTTGTTTCTAGCATAAAAGGGCCTCGAGAACTCAATTTTTGCATCAGATTTTGATTTTCTCAGCTATTTCACATGCTTTAAATGATTATATGCCATTATTAATATGATTTGCTGATTATGGTTAATTGTGATTGTGAATATTGCTTTTTAATTTTCATGTATCTCATATGTTGGCATAATTTGAATGTTGAAGCACCGTTTTAGAATTACTTTTGTATCATGCAATATTACCCGTAAGTAATGTTTTGTAAACCTATGCATGAATGCTATAGGATGCCCACCAAGGCAAGGATGGAGGTTGGGGTACTGAATACCCAAGGAAGGAACTACACAACATGGGCCCCCGCCATGGAAACTCTGCTAGAAAGCAAAGGGCTATCTCACATCATACATGGACCAACAAATGAATGTATGTCCTTGGCTGCCATGAGAAGCAAGATGGCAACCCTAAGCATCCTCACCAATTGCATTTCTGAGGAATTGAATAATGAATATCTGATGGTGATGGAGCCAAATAAGATCCTATGGGACATGTTAAGAAAGCGTTTCCACCACCATGAAGTGGTAACCCCCATGGATGTGTTGATGAACAAGTGGAACAACCTCCGCTTCCAGGATTTTGAGTCTGTTGGTATGTATGCCCTCGGTATGAATAATCTCCTTTCCAGCTTTGAAAAGTTGGCTACACGCTCACTGAGAATGAGATGGTTCGAAAAACTACCTCTACCATGCATGTGGAGAACATGTCCTTAGTAAAGAAATTGCAAGCAAAGGAATATACATCATTCTCTGAGCTGATCCATTGTCTCCTCCTACTAGAGACGGAGTTGGTCATGAAATCCAATGCTGTATCCGTCCCAAGAAGAGTGACAAGGGCAGAAAGGTATAGGCCCAGGAGAAGAACCAGGACCAAAATACCTTACAATAAGCAACATCTCAAGAACCACCATGATGTCTCCGGTAAGAGTGGGCCTAAAGCACACCAAATATTTTGGGCAACAGAGGAAGAGATAACTATGATGAAACTAGTCCAAGAAGGTCAATCTCCCCTCATGGGAGCCACGAATGGCGCCCTGGCAGATGATGAAAGATCTGCCTACCAAAATTGTGCTATGATACATTAATTACTCATGAATGGATTGTAAGCTCTATGAGAGCATAAAACTTATTCTTTCGGTGTTTGGATGATATTTGGACTCATTCATTTATTCAACATTTATTCATTTATGGCATTTGATGTTCTGAAATGTGTATGCATTTAATTATGTTTACTACTTACTCGCAACGTTATTAATTAGATGCAATATTTTAGAACACGTGCGGCGCCAAATGGAGGAAGTATGCCTTGTGGACAGTGGCATGACTAATACCATACTAAGAAAGACGAAATATTTTTAGTCTATTCG
>JAGXJF010003361.1:0-82641 GCA_019208055.1 Stipa capillata
ACCCTAGCATGATTCACAACACTAGCATGATTCACAACACTAGCATAATCGGAGTTCACAACCGTAGCATAACCGGTGAAATGGGATGGGATGCATTCCAAAATCGTACGAAATAACCTAGCATATAAATAACGAATGAGCTACAAATCGGAAACGACGAACACAAAAGCAAAGAAAAATGTTGAAGAAAGAGAGGGAGGGAATGTACCTCGGTTTCGAAGGGGACCGCCGGATAGCCGCACCGCCGCGCTGGAGAAGACGAAGGAGAGTACGCGGCACCGGAGAATACGAATGCCGCCGCGCCGGAGAATGCCGCCGCCGGAGAAGACGAAGGAGAGAGCGCCGCGCGGGAGAAACGAGGACCGGCGTCGCCGCGCCGGAGAATGCAAGAGGAACCGGCGCCGTGCGGGGTAGCGGTGGAAGACGAACAGGCACCGGAGAATAGGAATGCCGCCGCGCCGGAGAATGCCGCCGCCGGAGAAGACGAGGGAGAGAGCGCCGCGCGGGAGAAACGAGGACCGGCGTCGCCGCGCCGGATAATGCAAGAGGAAACCGGCGCCGTGCGGGGTAGCGGTGGAAGATGAACAGTCCGTCTGCTGGAGAAGATGAAAAGACTCAACCCGATGGAAACAATGAAACACCCTGACGTCACAGTGCGAAAAATCAGGACTACATCCCGGGCGGTGGCATTTTTCCGTAATTAACCGGACTAGTTTTTGGCCGCCGGATTTCGTTGAATCAACGGCTCTAGAAGAGGAGTACAGAGGACGGGAATAGGCATGACGGCGTGTAGAGTTTTCCTTATTGTTATCATGTGAAGCCGCATGGTAGATTATATAATATTTCGTTCTGTTATTTCAGCTTTCTTTTATTTCTCCTGATCTTACATCAGCAGTGGAAATGACAGTAGATTTAATCAGGTGTACTAGTATTCGAATTCAAGTCAACAGTTCCTATACAGTATAGATTAACAAAATTGTGTACATAACAGCATTGCTGCAGCTCTTAAGAAATACTATGGTCTGTGCAAATTGTTTATGTTTATTGTCTTCGTTGTACAATAGAACGTGTCCGTTGCCTGTATCGTTAGGATAAACCAGTGAAGATTGTGCATCTGGCTTTGGAAAATTTTCATGGGGTGGAGGAGACAGGGAGTTCGAGAAGATGATTCGTGGAGGAACCAGTGATTGGCTTATCTACCATAACGAATTGGCTGTTCAGCGCATGTGCGCAGTAGAAGAGGATTTCCTGTACTTTGAGATCACAGGGCCTTCATATGATGCTGATTTTGCTGATGATTGCTAGCATTGCAAATTTGCAATATTAGTCGTCGTAATTGGAATACATGTGTAGTTACTGATGATTACTAGCATTTTCTTGAAGTTTTCATGACAACTTTTATATATGATGTTTTGAGGTATGAGTACGAGAGCACTGAAGCTAGGGATGATACTGAAATTAGTTGGTAATTTTGGTACTTGATACTGGTGCTAGGTAGTCTTTTTTCCATATATTTGCAGTCGATCTGCTTGAGTCTTTTCAAGGCAGTATCTTGGCGAACGAAACGTGGAACAATTTCGATGGATGATTGCTCTTTTGGAGGACTGCAAAATGAGTTGATGACAGTCGTACTTGGCTTTAGATTCATCTCAGAATTATGATGTGTTGTTTCAATGTACGTACTTGCCTTCCAGAGTCGAGGTGATAATTAAGCATTTTGAAACTACATGGGTGGGATATTATCTGTTTTGTCAGTCGAGGGCTTGCGGGGACAGCTGAGTGCTAGAACTGCTGATCATATTCCCGTTTTACATGGGAACATGCCATTTAGTATTTCTCCTTTTGTTATGCTCGTTTTAACGAGTAATTCGTTTGTACATGGCGGCAGTGGTCTAGTGGTAGAGTACCCTGCCACGGTACATTTCGTGTTCGATTCCCGGCTGGTACATTTCGTGTTTTTCCTTTCCTTGCCTGATGAAATTTAAAAGCTATTTTAGGCAACAGAACCCAACTTCAGATAAAGTTTTTCCCCTTTCACATCCGTACGTCTTCCGGCAACGAAGCTCGACGACCAGTGCGACACCGACGTACACGGCAAGGTTCTCCGGAAGGGCAGCGGCGTGGGATTGAACTGGATGTGGAGCGGAAGCATGCGAGAGCGCACGCGTACGGTCACTACCAGTAGTTCGCTGGGTCGATGTGCCAACAAATGCGTAGTTTGCTGGGTTACTGGGATCAGAACACAAATGTTTTAACTGGGATGAGCTATAGGCCGTCGGTGTCGCCGGGCACCGTCTTTTACATGTAGACCCGTCCTCGTGTTCAGAGGAAAGTGTGTTACCGTTTCAAGGACAAAATGAGTGAAAACATGTTAGCCCTGAAGCGGCTGACTCTATGCTTACGTACAGATCAGTCACACCCTTGGTCCAAATGTAAAGTGACTCGAAACTAGTACGCATGAGAATAAATATACTCATAGGTCCAATTCCTCTTTGGTTGGAATTTAAACTTCGACCTATCGGCATGCGCTCTGACTGCCCTGACCTCTCATTAGAATACAAATCATCTTAAGAGACAGTAAAACCGTGCGAGTCTAGCACCCGCTCAGGCCCTTAGCGCCTAATCTCCGTCCTATACGCCGTCGACGGTCCGGATCTCCCGTGTCTCCCCACGCGTGCGCCCACATGCCCTGCCCTGTGGGACCCGTTGTGGGCGCCCTCCCCTTCCGGGACAAAATGGGTGCCCCCTGGTTGTTTGGGCCTTGGCCTCGGTTGTGTGGGCTGCTACTGGGCCGCCGCTTCCTCCTGCGCATTGCCCCTCCCCTCCCAACTCTCGAGCCATCCATTCTCTCGCGAGTCGCGACCCTTCTGCTCCTCTGCTTTCTCTCGACGGGCGAACCATAGGTCACCACCGCCGCCGTCCCCTGCTGGCTGGCGCCCCTCCCCTTTGCCCCTCGTCGTGGGCCTCAGCCTCTCCTAACCATCATCGACCTCATGGTGGCTCTCCTATATCGCTGAGGATCAGAGGATTTTTAGGTGCTCTCTTGCTCATGCTGGCGTTAGCTTTCTCCGTCCGGTGGCGAGTGGGCACGCTCATACCGCAGCAGGGAGCACCGTGGTGTCACCATCCTCCCATGGAGCTCTCAAGCCCGAGCAGCAGCACACGACACGTTGGGAGGCGATGCGACGCCTCTGCTGCCTTTACCTGTCCCTGGCCGCGTCCGCTGCCATGCGGTTCATGGTGTTCTTGGTGCCGGCGGAACCCTGGCGGAGCATGACGAAGCCGACCTGCATGGCAAACACAAGGTAAGCCAAGAAGAGCAGGTACGTGGTGTCCACCGCCGACGTGGTGTCCGCGAACTCGTTGCACAGGTAGTACGTCGCGTTCGCCGCCGCCGAGACCAGCAGGGGCACCAGGCTCGTGCATGTCGATATCTTTGGCGCCTTGCCTCCGTCCTTTGCTTTCTTGCCTTCTAGCGTTGCCCTCGTGTTAAATTGTGGGTGATTTGGTTACTGTCGGGTTAAGGTCAATTTGTGGGTGAATGGATATTATAATGGATAAAGAGTTTGGATGCACAACATCTCATCATGGATGACTCTGTTTTTGTGGAATGTTCTTAGAAGGGAAGCTTTCGTTGTCTTACATTCCAATTTATACAATGTCCATAGGTCAAGTAGATATATTCTGTATTGCTTTGAGAAGTATAGTATTAGTGCATGCGACACGATTGAGCTGTGCTGAATCAGATTCAGTATTATTGATGTTTCAGTTTGAACTGCTTCAGTATATACACCTATAGAAGCACCGGTATGGAGCACGTACACTTCCTTATCATCGTTTACTCATCTCCTTATTTGCAGGCTGTTTCAAACTTCAGATTGCAGGGAGAAGTGGAGTATGGGCTTGACACAATAACTGCATTGACCAAGGTACATCTGGGCTAATGATTCACTGCAGCTAATTGCTAGCAAGAATTGAACCAACATCAATATTCAAAACTTCGGTTAGATACTCGCTGATTGAAATAAATGATGCCCTATATGTTTGACCTCAGCATTGTTTAGCTTTCTATGCTGAAGCGTGGCCACAAGGAATTATCCAATTTATTCATAGCTAGCTACACTACTTTCCTATCTTCAGTTAGTCCTATAGGCAATGGATGCTTGGTAGTAGCCTGAAGTATGGAGATTTGTTGCTTAATTCCTATGGAAATTTGTTGCTTAATTCCCTTCATACAATTGTTTTGGAAACCATCTAAAAAAGGAACTTGGATATGACTATCTGCTATTATCCGGTTTTTTGTTTCTTATATATGCACTGCTCTGTGTTGCTCCGTGTTGTTAATTTTGTGAACACAAAATAAATCCTACATGTTATATTGCTGGAGGTTCAATTTAGTTATAGCTTGCTCTATGAGCTTCATGTCCTTCCGTGTATCCGTACTCTGATACTACTACACTATATCTAATATTCAATTTGTTGTTTGCTGTTTGCTATTACAGGCATGGTAACTTTTGCCTTCTTCAATTCATATTATCACCTTTGTTCACTATATATTAGTCGATAAAAGTGACTCCTTTGACACGCTTTCATATTTTTATTTATTCATCGAGTTACAAATATTTGTGCATGCATCTTTCACTACATGAAATTCATTTTTCTTATGCATACCAATGATCTGCACAAAAATGACGCTCCCCCTACTTTGTCATCTCTAGGAAGACCATCGGCTCCTGAGGTTAGTCATGTACGTATTGGCGATTGTACCTCATTAGTGATTAGCTCTGGTTTGTTTTCTAATTTTTTTTGTCAAGTAGCCGTGATGTCTCCATTTATCTGTGATCATACTTCATTAGTAGTTAGCTCTTGTTTGTTCTAATATCTCTATTAAGTAGCTCTTATTTCTCTATTTTATTTACAGACCGTTGGCGATGAGAACTGTGTTGAAACAACGTCTTGCCTCAAATGTTTACATGATATCCAAGCTTTCTTATGTTATCGTGTCCAAGAAAATGTTAGGTTTCGGCCAACAGAACGTATCTTAGCTTTTTATACAACTATCATCGTTGTAGTGCACACGTCCTTTTTAGGGTATATCCTGATGTTGGAGAGATAAGATGTGCCAAATTTGGTATCAAGTTCTTGTAATGTTCATACCGTCTGATTTGTGGAACATGTGCCCTGTTTTAAAGCTCTGTAAGACTATGAAATAACATTTGGCCAGTGTCATAATCTAGCATATCATTCCTAAACTATGAATTAACATTTGGCCAAAGTCATTATCTAGCATATCATTCCTACAAATTCACTGTTGGATTGTTAGTTGTTACATAGGCGTGTTTTACTGGGCGCGGCGAACCATTCGCCGCGCTTCCTCATCTGAGTAGGGGTCTCAGACATGTTCTTTATAGTAGATAACAATCACATATTATGAGCTATTGTTCCTCCAATTGCTTCTATCTTGTCAAGATTCTTTGCACAGTTTTGTTCATTTCAAACCTATATTTGTGACAGATGTTGTTGATATTATCGCAAATTATTGAAACTTGCTCTTGTGTGATATCTGATTTGATTCCTACTTAGATTGTTTAGCACGAACCCCTCAGCCTTCTTTTCTCCTTACTCATAGCCTATAGAAACAATCCTGTTTGCCACTGGTGATGGTGGTGCAAAAAATCTAGCTAAAGCATGATCAGGCTGGCATATAATAAAGTCACTTTTTGCCTCTACACTAAATTGTTCCTTCCATAGAGGTACCGAAATCTATCTTGTCATTTCACTTTAAATTATAAATTGCACTGCTATTCAAATGCAAAATTCAGTGTTTCAAAGTATTTTTGTGCTTCACATCATAGCTCATAATTCTTTCTCACTATCATCTTGTTTATGTTTTCCTCTAAAAAGGCTTATTAACTTTCATCTGCTTTCCATCTTAACATATTTTGCATATCCAGAAGAGCAAAGGATCTGTAAACATTTCTTACAAACTGGCTTACAAAAAGATATTGGATCGCTATTTGAACTGCCACCTGCTACAGGGTATTCCAAAACCTAACTAGATTTTAATCCATGCTATAAATTGTTGTTTCTGTTATTGACCACATATATTAAATCAAGTCAGCAGCAGTGACAACATATATTAAATCAAGTGGAATGGTGGAATCACATATATTAAATCAAGTGGAATGGTGCTTGATGCAGTAATTTTTGTTGGCCTTTGGACCTGTAAAGTGGCATTTCTTTGGATCGCTTCCACAAAAGATTCAGATTTACATCACTCAAATGACCTCCGTCAAAATCTCCAAAAGACCACTAAGATTTCAAAAACATTTCAAACTATACTATAATATTCTATAATTCCATAAAAGTTCTTTGATTGTTGACCATTTCATTAGCCCTTTCCTCACACTAGGTAAGATGGTCTATAATTTGCTTCCTAAAACGCAAACCTCATCTGAAACAAATAACGTGTTAATCTACAGCTTTACCTGATACCAATAACGATCATGTATGTATTACACATACATGTTTACTATAGTGTTTTCTTGCTAATTGAATGATCATCTCTACTAATTATGCCAATTTATTAATATAATGCCCCTTCAAGAATCATATTGGACTGTTTAGGGACGGGTGCTACAACACGCGCCTCTATGGTCTAGTATCGACATATAGCCCATGCATGTGCACAAGCTGATGACTGGCTAGTGCAATAGTAACATGAAGAATTTTTTTATAAATATTATTTTAAAAATAAAGAATTCGAGATCTATACGTCCGGTTTCAGAAGTTACAAAAGTAGCACCCTGTCGGCCGCTAGTGAGACGACAGGGGGCTTATCGTCCAACGATCGACCGACATGCCCCTGTCATCCCACGGGCCACCGACAGCTCAGCCAAAAAGCGCGACAAGATGCCTATCATCGGACCGTTGAACGACAGGGGCTTATCATCCGACGGTGGAACGACAAGCCCCCCAGTCGTCCAACAATCGGACGACAAGCCCCCTAGTCGTCCAACAATCGGACGACAGGGGAGGCTTGTCATTCCACCGTCGGATGACAAGCCCTCTGTCGTCTCACGGGCGAGCGACAGGGTGCTACTTTTATAATTTCTGAAACCAGACGTGTAGATCTCGAATTCTTTATTTTTAAAATAATATTTATAAAAAAAACTCATAACATGAATACGATAGACATGAACCTCGGAAAGAGGTTCACCGGAAAGCTATGTATCAATCATAGCAAGACACTCCGGAAAGCTATGTATCAATCATAGCAAGACACTCCCACGGCATGTACTCTTGAGCGGTGTGGCCAGCACCCTACACGTACTTAAATCGCTCAATTCATTTGCTGAATTTTATTCTACTATTCAATCAACTAGAGTATATATCAATATACTAGTAGGTATATACGTGTAATGTATGACATGAAAATATAATTTATAAGCATCATGTTAAAGGAGACAACGGCAGTGGTGCACGGACACAGCTGGAGCGTGCGGTGGGTGCGGCTGCCACATGTGGCGCAGATTTAGGAGGGAGGAGCACTAGAGGGTATAGCAGTAATAATGATATCTATTAACTTTAAGTAAGGACAATGACAGGTAATTATCTATCAACTATAAGTGAATGGCAGAGTGGGTAATTATCTATTAATTTATTTTAAAGTGAATAGTATGGTGAGTGATTATTTATCAATCAAGAATAGCTGTCGGATTGACAGACCATCACATGAATATTAGTCATTAGATGTATTCAACCCGACAAATCTGAATGATCTCGATATGCTTGGTAGAGTGGATTTAAAGGAGAAACAAAGACTTTTAATAGATAGTATAGATGCTAGCTAGCTTTGGAAAATCGATTCAAATCCAAGTTAAATCGAAAGCAATTATGCATGCATGTATCCACCACGTACCTTCAGAGCTGAATATGTCAAATTATTGAAGTAAGTTCTTGTGAATCTAAGAAAATTAGGAAAAAGAAAAGCAATGTATAAGACCTTACTTATATATAAAATAGTTGTTGCATAATAATGAATGAAAAAGTCAATTTTAACCTTGAACTTCCATGCATGGCCCCACCCCACCGCGCGGCCCAGGGCGGCCTGCCCGCCTCTCCTCCTCCGGGCTGGGCTGCGTCCGAGCGCGGCCTGCCCCGCCGCCCCTTTGGGGCCGTCGCCGCGCCCGCGGCCTAGCAACCGCAGTGCCCTGCCTGGGTTGCTGCCAGCCTGCGGCCTGCCTCCACCCGAGCGCCTGCCTAGGCCGTCCCCCACCACGGGCGGCCCATGTCGCCCGCTGCTTGGCCCAGGCGCTGGCCTGCTGTTGGCTGCCTCCCGTGGGTTGTCGCGCCTGCTGCTACCGTGCGGTCTGCGCGAGCCTGGCAGCGGCCGCCGGTGCAGAGCGCTGCTACCTCCGCAGCACGCGCGTGCGGAGCCGCCGCTTTGATCGCGTCTCGCCCACGCCCTACTCTGCAACCTCCTCCTCTATAAATATGCGCAGCAGCCCCATCCTTTTTCGTTATTTTATTTTCACCCATTTCTTCATCCCCAGAGGCCAACTATCCATCCAAGATCTACCATCTAAAATTGATAAATAATTACCACCATTGTCATTCACTTAAAACTGATACATAATTACTCATCATTGCCCTTATTTAATTAGATGGTCTAGCTATACCATCAAACGAAACCCTAATCCCGCCCTACCTTGATCCAGGCCGTGCCGTCCTCCTAGAGCATCGTCCGCGCGTCGCCGTCTCTTTCACTCTACAAATGACACGGTTGCTGATGAGAAGCCGGCGAGCCCTGGCGGCTGCGAAGGCATGCGGGATGCGCAGCGGCGGACCATAGGGGCGGGACCATCTTCTCCCACTGCCACCCCCTTCTGCACCGCAGTAGCCCCATCTCCTCTCACCGTCGGCACCTGCCACCGTCAAACGCCACCCTGCTACGAATGTCCGACGCCGCGGCGCCATCGAGGACCACGCCGCCCTTCCCTACCACCAGACGATCTTTGCTACCTCCTCCTCCACACCATCCTCCCCTGCATGGGCCTCCACCTCGAGCATCAGCCGCGCTGCGGAGGGCGTGCCACCGTCACTGCCGACGACGATCTCCTCCTCACACGGCCCCACCACCATCGCTAGCCGAAACAGCTCACACGCCAGCGAAAGCTACGCCACGTTGATGAGATCGACATGCTGCTCACCGACTTCGGCATCGACGGCATGTCCTCCTCACCACCGCAATCCAGGACAATCCATAATCCAGAAGATAGATTGGGCAAGAAGCATTTGTATTGTGTCATTGGTTATATTTGATGTTATTTTTTTGACAATATATATTCATCATTCTTTAGTATTCTATAGGAACAATGGTCTTTTTGTACCATTTGTATTTGTAAGTTCTTTTAGCCACTTAAACATCATTGTCAGTAGAATGTATGTATGGATAAAAAACTATGTAAATATTAGAATATATATTTCACGTTTAGTTTATGTAGTCAAGACATGTGTTGTACGTATACGATTACTAGTCCAAGAAAAACGATTGCATCTACACCGCTGCACCATCTCGACACCGTCGCCAGAGTTTATCGTAGCCACCGAGGTTCGCCTCATCTCGTCGGAACCATCGCCTCATTTCCGCCATCCATCTCGGTGAGCATCTCATCTCATCTCATATTCTCTTCTTCTCTCTATTGCATCCCCACACCAAGCCATGCACGCATCACTAGACCAGCAAATTGACCATGCATGCATTAACCGATTGGTCCAACACTCTAGAACATGCCCATCTCCTCCTGTCAAATGCCCAAACCACCAAATCTCTTATCAAGATTTAGATCTTAGTATTAAAATGGACCTAGTCTTGGTAACCCGCTGGTGCGAGCAGAATTCAAATTTGATCAATAGTTTTAAATTTATTTGAATCTACTCAAATTTAAACGAATTTTGGCTAAATATCAATCTAACTTTCTACTGGATGAAAATTTTGAAAGTACTTTATTTTCATAGAATTCTAGCATGTGTAGGAGCTACTCTGAATTTTTCCATGATTTTATGCTTTTATATATGATTTTATATAATTTTCTTGTCTCTGTTTTAGTTATTAAAAATAGAAATACATTTAAATTTTTTGGGTAGTACTTTCTATTTAGAGATTTTTGGTAAAATTTGACAATTTTTCATCACTATTTAATCATGTTAAAAATTAGGATATCATTTCTAGCTATTGTTCGCGTACCAAATATATAGTCTCATGCTTATTATTTTTATGTAAAATTAATACCTTACCGTAATATTTGGTAGCATATGATCTAAGCACTATTTAATTAATTTAATTAAGTTTACATCTAAAGTTTGTAACTTTATGGCATAAGTCGCTTGATAGAATTAATTGCAATCACCGTATAATGTTAAAAGCTCGTGTATGTCATTAAATATAATGTTATAAGAGTTGCTTGTGTTGTGTAACATATCCTGAATTTGTTCCTGCTACACCTGTCCTGCCACCGTTTTAATTCTTGCCACGGTAAACCTCTGGTATTGTTTGCAGCCGATCTAAAGAAACCTAGAGCCCGTGTGCAGTAGTCCAAAGCTATTTGATCTTGCCGCTACATAATATATATCTCTGAATTTGATTTTGACGGGGCATGGCACCCTGAACCCGACGGGCAGGCAGAGCTTCTCTGCTCATGCAACGCCAATGCTGAGACCTGATGCAGAGTGGTGCGCAGCTCTCCTCCAAAGATGTTCTCTGCCTTGCCAGCCTCTTGTCTCCCACCATTAATGGTGGCGAGCCATTGCCATTTCTATTGCGGCAGCAATCCGTTACCAAACGCAAGCTGATATCCAGATTTATAAAAGATGAAATAGAAGAGCAGACAAGCATCCCTGCCAAGGTCAAGGTCAAGGCGGCATTGGCCGCATACATGCTGCAAAATGGGGTTTGTCACATTTTTCATCTTGAAACTCTATCACATGATGATTGAACTAGTCGTTACTGTAATAATAATGATCAGTCTAATTAAGCTGCATGTGTGATTGGTTACAGGAAGCCATGTGTGAGCTTCATGTTATCTGCCGTGTCTGGGTCAAAGTACTGTATGGATAGTGATGGAGTATCATCCCCTTTCACATACCATCCCTCCCGTGTCAACTTTGGCGACTCGAGAAGGCGATCGACGGCGCTGGAAGATCGAGCTCGGATGCTCTTCTTTGCTGAGCTTAGTGACGATGAGGAGGAGGACAACAAAGGTGAAGGAAGGGTACCCTTTGTGTTGCCCCGTGAGCTTCCCGTCGCCATGCTCTGCCATATGTTGTTGCTCTCATTTCGTTGAATTATCTCTGCAGTGTCATCACTTTTGAGCTCTTTTAAGGTACCTTAGGTAATTATGAGCTATCCATTCTCAACGATTTAATGGTCTAGATCCACTTGTATTACTCTACCAATTGAGCAGTATCCCCACAGAATATGAGCAGTAGAAAAGTTACATGGGCAAAATCGGCATAATTCTCCGCTAAATCCGCAGCTCTAGGGTAGGACAGTAACTTTTCAGCGATTTACTAAGCCGAGTCCACCACTTACACGTGCACCACCATCTCCCCAATCATGCCGCCACCTTAGAGGCCGTAAACCTTGGGCCTCTCCGATCCCTCGCCTTACCGGTCAGCTGCATTTCGACAAAGCCGGCCTTGACGTGCGCAGGCATCTCTCCAACGCCCATTTTGGTCCCTTATTCTGTCTCCTTCATCCGTGTAGCCGAGGACATTGATGTTTGTCCTCACGATCGGCAGCTTGCGCGGCGTGGCTGCGCAATCCCTCACAGGTGATCGATGCCAGACGGCACCGACGACGAACGGTGTGGCGGCTCCATCCCTCACTGGCTCGGCGACGCATCCCTCACCACCGTCGTGCCCCTTCACTCCCGTCTTCTGACGCCTTTCTCCCTGGCGATGAGGACAGTCGCAACCTCTGGAGGTTCCCACTGCCATCCCACCTCTCTCGCATATAAGCTCGAAGCTATCTGCTGAAACGCGTGTAGGTGCAATTTTTTGGAGGTAATCAGAATGGTTGCTCATTTTAATTGCAGAAACAAGATTCAAGTTGCAAAGTTAGTGAAAGCAAGAGTCTCCTGTTAGTTGTAGAAATCAAATAATTTAGTACTTACAGAGTCAGTAAGATAGTGCCAACTTAAGTTTATTTGTGAATTCTTACTGTCTAAGACTCAGATTGAAAATATTTTCTCTTTTGCTGAATGTCATGGTGGAGATTACGAGTTCCAAGCAAATTTTTTGATGTTTTGCTAATGCGAAGGAAACCTAGTACACCAGTGAATACGTTGTAATATTCTGAGTTAACAGTGAGTTTCATCTAAATGTTTTGTAGGTGATCATCATTTCTTGCTTGCTGCTCATCTTCCTCATGCTAGTAGGTGACCTCGGTGCTGCCATCTTCGTGCTCGAGTGGGCTGCCGACTTCATGTAGGAATCTGAAGCTTCTTCTAAAACTAGGAATTTGAAGCTTTTGATCTTGAGAGAACTGAATACTGTAGTTATGTCAACCAGTGTATGAGCTTTGGCTCTGACCTGTTTTGTGAATGAAAAGCCTGTAAAATGAAGTTATGTGAAGTGTATGAGCTCTTGCTTGTGAATGAAAAAAATTCAGGGATGCGAGGTTTCGTGTGTGTTATTTCTGGAATGCCACACAATTCAGGGATGCATCTTCGTTGTATCCAACTTTTATAATGTACTGTTGATATTTGGAAAACAATGGCAGCAGCTAGCTAACACAAGTCTGTGTGTGTAATTAGCAAGCAAGAAGTAAAGTTATGGTTTTTGCTTGCTACTGAAACCTAGAATCATATCAATATTACTTTACCTTTGCTGATTTAGAGTGGACCAAGAGGAATCTCTCAGTTCCTACAATGCAATTATACAACCAGAGCATATACAACCGAGCGTCTAATCAAACTCTAAAAAGATGTACTCCACTGCGGGAACAACAAGATCAGCACCAAAAGTTTTTCTGAATCAAAACAACGGTAAAACCACAAGTCAATCGTTCACTTCATTTACATGCATACCATTCTCAATCCAGCTGCTGTCATTTTTAAAACCGAACAAGTCATATAATTACATCATATGTAGCTGCTGCCATTTTTCCACGCTGAATACATTATTGCTAACTGCTGCCATCTTTTTTCCAAAACTGTATAACACAAAAAAAAACTTACTTATATGCAAGAGCTAAAAAAACAAATTTTCAAAAAAAAAGAGCTAAAAAAACAAGACGGAATACACATATTTGTTACAGACCACGGCCAAAGAAGGCCTACAACAAAAAGTACACCGGACTCATGTAGTCAACATTACCAAATGTACTAGCTTACACCATCAACTGAAGCTCTTCTCTTAGCTCGATAGAAGACAGGCTCAAAACAAATAGGAAATGACTTTACATATGTTGTCAAAAGCTCGTAAACAAAGGAACTTGTACATAGCATATATTTTCTAAAACTCAAGATGAACTACAGCAAACATACCATCATATAAATTCTGTAAACAAATGGGGTACTATATTGACTGATACCCTTCTTTAGAGCAGCAGTAAAGCCATCTGAAAGCCATGCTAGTGTTTGACTTGCTCTTGAACTCTTCCTTTCTAACAAGTACTACCATTTGTTTTGAGCATGTGCTTTGTGGTACATGAAACCTTCTTCCTCTCTTCTAAACATCTGATTAACCATCATGCGATACTCTTCAGGTTCCTTCAAGCTGACACCACCACCATCCATGCCCTTGGTTTTCTTTTTCGGTTAGGCTATTCAAAGTGCTTCTTCAACTGGTATCCTTGTTTATAGCATACGTATAGTGTCGGATTCTGATACCTCTTTCCTACTTGGCATTCTAACACAAACCCTTTTGATTGAGCATATATGTTGTAGAATTCATAAGCTTCTTCGTCGTTTCTGAATGTTTCACTAACCACCTCATAATATTCTTCTATTTCCTCCAAGCTAACGTGGTGAGCATCCATGTCGTACAGCTGCCATCAAAAAGCAACAAAATCAAGTTATGTGTCTCTCAAAAAAAAACACAAGGTACGAAACTAATCTAAAAACTTTAGATCAGTACCATTTATACGGTGCCTAATTGTACATATTGTAGCCAATATATAACCCAGAGGAATGGCCTCCAAGTGGTGAATTTTATGCTTGAGGTAAGCACAGACAACCATCCAAAAAAACAATCTTAAAGCCCACACTGATAAATATCAGATGTTTCAGTTGCCAGAGCACATATAACCTTCATTCTTGATTATGATTTCAGGATCTCCTGATAGAAATTTGTTTAATTTAGATGCTCCGTGTACACTAGTGCTAGAAATTTATTTGATTATGAGTTTACATCTCTCTAAGCAATCTAATGTTGACTAACTACTGTCAATACCATCCCCAAGGGCAGGAGAAGATCGGACTGGGTAATGGAAGCGTGCAACTGGCCATCAAGAACAGACTGTGGAAAGGAAGGAAACCACCGGAACGAGGTGATGAACCACACACATCATAAATCATGGTCAGCCAGCAAGCAGAATTGATCGACACAGTACTAAGCATGCACGGCGAAATCAAATCATCCCTCCAAGAAGAGGAAGACCAAGAAGAACGGAGAGATCGATCAAACAGCAACCTACCTTGGCACGCGGCACAAATTTGTCTATTCCTATGGAATTGAGTTACCTCTAAAGTTCCTACGGAATTCCTTCAATTCAAACGGGGCCTGAATATTATTAGGCTACCGCTTGCACTTCTCACTCTCAATCTCATGATATAATGGCGCGCTCGTCCCAACCCCTGCTGCTGCTACCAACACAACGTAGGCGCCTCACGGTTTTCCTCTGTCCCCAACCCAAAGCAGAGCAGGGCAGTGCCATCGATCACCAGAATCAATCTACTCATTTCCCTCCGAAAAAACAAAAAAGAAAGAAAGAATCTACTCGTTTCCACATCTCACCCATCCATCCATCCATCCATTGAGTGGTTACGGTAATGGGAGAGGCGGCAAAACAAAGCCTACCCTGCACCAGCATCATCACCACATGCATGCAAGTGCAATCGGACGTGAATATGCCATTGCGTTCTCCTTTTAACAAGAGAGAAATGTTAGAGCTAGTATAGAACAATCAGTTCTTACATGCTTGCCTCACCGAGTTGAAGCAATTGAACTAGCTCAATTGGGTGGGAAAGTCCTTCTCAGCTTGCATTTAGGTCCAAATTTTCTGCCCTTCTACCGCTGGATCGACCGCATCGTTCGAGGTACCCTGTTGTCTTCTTCCTCGGTCTCTCACTCTCGTCTGCTTCCTCTGCTCATCCAGGAAAAAAGGTCGTAATGGTAATGGTCATTGGGAAAACAAAAGGGTGGTTTGCTAGGTTATTGGGGTAGCTACACAAGATCATCAACAAAATACATAAGGAACTATTTGGACTGGGCGCGAGAGCGTCAGGGTCGGTGAAGACCGTTCTTATACTCTAGATCGATCAGGCCCTGGTTGGGAGTTCAGGGGGATCTCTGTGTTCACAAGACCTAGAGAAGATGGCCGGGGCGTGCAGAGGATCGGTGGTGCTGGCAGTGCGTTAGGGCGAGGAGACACTACAGCGCCGTTAACAGCGGGCAGGGAGGACAACTGGTTCCGGTGACGGAGCCGGTGCGAAGTGTCATCACTGAGGAAGGAGATAGTGGCAATGTGTTGCCATTCAGAGGCGTCGATCGGCACGGTGGCGAGTGTGTTACCGTGGTTAATGTGCCGGGGAGAGGGAGCCACCAGCTGAGGGCGGAGGAGGGAGGCCGAGGCCGAGCACGAGGAAGGAGGTCGCGTGTCTGTTTGTAACATGGGAATTCACGCTGTCTAATATGTCTTTTTTCTCTTTTAAGGACTACTGTAGAATAGATCAATGGACCTAGTCATGACTACAAGGAAATGATGAGAGCTAGGGCAAACCAACTGTTGGCTGCAAACACCAACTGGTACGAAAAATCCCGTCAGTTTTCAGTTAATTATTATTGCATATCTAGCACTACAAATGCATTTCAACTCAATGACACCATGAATGCTACATCTAAAATTTGTACTCAACTGAGCAAACTACAAGCAAGAAACCCTGCCTATACTGGAAAGCTTGTACATGATAGTTTTAACCAACAGCCTAGTAGCTAGTCAAACCTAACACATCCAGAAATGCAAATTAATCCGTTGCCTATACATGCACAGCACTACCCACATCATTCAAAATAATCGCGTGAGACACAAAACTCAGGTAAGCACATGTGCAGCCAATGATCTAGAGCCAAGTTCTGCCACATGAACATAACACTGCTGATGGTCAGAATGCTGAAGCGACCGCACCACGACGGTGGTGCCTAGCACGTCCATGGCGGTCCATGGACCTCGTCTCCCCCGTCGGGAGGAAGAGCTCAGCCGCAGGGCCAATATTGCATTCCGGCAGAGGCACAGGGTACCGGAGACGGTCATAGCAGTAACCGTATGTCATGTGCTTTCTCCTGAATCTCTCCATTGCCGAGCGCTGCCTGCCGGACATTGCCACCGCGTTGTGGATACTGCTATTATCCGGTGGGCACGCCGGTGTACGGGTCAGGGTGTCCATTGTGCAGCCATGGAGCATGAGATTATCAAACTCCGCAATGAAAGGGGCGTACTTGTAGTTCACCTTGTAACGCCCTCCAGAAGTAGCCCAGCCAGAGCCGTCCCAGATGGTGGCATAGAGTGACATTGGCTTGGAGGGGAATTGAGCATCCATGGATTTGGTCCTCACAACCTCCCTGACTGGGGTTTCATCAATGTAGAATCTGCAAAAATGACATAGCCATATTGTGAGAAATGGAGAAGCAAGTTAGTAGACGATGCAATATAAACCTAAAATAATCTGCAAAAGGAGACAACAGCTTCAAAAGTAATACTAGGTAGTCAAAACAAGAATGGGCGTAATATAGACCTGAATCTCAGCTGTTTTGAAACTTTTACTTCTATTTTTCACTCATACATGTAAGCAAGAAGCACATAACTTACTAAAGTTAGAAATTTCAGATGGTCAAACATGTACCATCCAATAGTTTTTGTGTACTACGGCAGCTTGTCAGCCAGATCCAGAGTTACCTGCTATGCCACCATTTAAGCAATTGTACCACACAAGGTCACGCCATTATGATAATGGGAAACCTCAAAAAAATGTTTTTCTAACGTGTACATTCTATGTCATAATGAATTAACTAACAGTGTCCTGAAGTTAGGTGCTGAACTGTGCGTGGTTCACCAATCATTAGTATATCGTAGAAGTAAATGTGCCTAGTTGTACATTTCAAAAACTCAGAAAATTGGTGGGTACAACTTCCTCTAAGCCCTGCATCTGAAATCAGGTCCTATCACCGTATTTTGAAGTCATCAAATCAGTGCAACATCAGTCGACAATTAACTTGCGGTGCCTCAGTGTTTTTTCTGTGTGTTTCAGAGGGGATAATAGAGAAGATGGCATTTTAGATGCATGAACCTGAACATGAGAAAGCACATGATGAAAGTGCAAGTGTAGTGGTAGTGGTGACAACTTTTTCAGTTTCTCTTCCAGGTACAGGACACAAGAAGTATTTCTTGTGACTGATCATAATAGCTTTCTATCATTGTGGCGATTGGAGAAAGCAGGTGTGCAACGAAAGGAGGAGCAAGAATCTTGGTGGAAGGATCAGGTGGAGAGATCATGCAAAAAGACAAAAAGTGGGATGCTTAAGTTAACTGTGGAAACTAATCAAATTTTATGTGATAAAAGGAAATGCAGCTAGGGAAAGGAGTAAAGTCAGGTGATGAAACAAAAGCCAAACTTTGAGTTTGATAACTTGATCCACAGAAGATTGATGGCCTGACAATTGCTTTCAAACTGGGGTAATATTTATTCAAGGCAGCTAACATTGGCCTACTTGATGCATCAAACCGAATTGGTCTGGACAGAATAAATCTGAAGCCACTTTTACTTTCCAGTGCATTATCACTAAGCTGCTCTTTGTAGAATTGTCATTTAACTCAATCTGAGTCCTCAGTACTTGCATAATTAAAGTGGCAACAAGCTGTAAAGAATGAAAACGTTACTCCCTCTCAATCATGAAATGGGGATAAAGGAGAGGGGACAAAGAAAAAGGTACTTGGGGGCTAATAATGGTAATTATTGATAGTTTCAGTCCGCTACATGAGTAAAAGGACAATCAGATCAAACACATTGCAGATATAACAATGTTATCTTGATGAGTGCATATGGCATCTAAGCAAGCACATAGCCACAACCTCATCTTCTCCGGTCTTGGCAATGATAGGACACAATGCCACCAAAAGTTGGGGAAAACATTGCAATCCATATAAATCCACTAAATTTTATCCAAGTAATAGTGAGCATTTGAAGTATAATCAGGAAAAACAATAACTGTATCACAGTAAATTTTCATTACAATTGCACACTGTTTTCGTGAGCTTCACTGCTCCCAACATCTCCAACTTTCTTGAAATGAGTCACAGTGCTACTTCTCTATTCACGTGATTTAGATGAAAAAAAGAAGTGCTAGTAATCTTCATTCAAACACCAGGCATACATCTCACTCTCACAGTAACTTAATCCATTTATAGCATTTCTTTTTCACTTTCTGTCCATTGCTCAGATTCTTACTGACTTTTCACTTTACATGGTCACAAAACAAGCAAGTAATGTGCTACCATGCAAGCAATCAGTAATTGGATTCATGACTAAAGAATGACAATAAGTTTATCAGGGTAGGTCACAGAAGAAGTGAAGGGAGAGTCTTTTTTTACTACTCCTTAGCATAAACGAATCATGTATGCAAGTGATTAAAGTGGAGGGAAGGGGCTTTCTTACACGATCCTGTCATGGCTCCACAGGATGGCATACCGGTGGAAATCCTCCGTCGGATCAAACGACAGGCCATACCTCTCCTCCCTGCCTATCGACGTGCTGCCATTGCCATATACATTTGTTTGCACCCTCCAGTCCCTCCCCCTGATATTCCCCAGGAACTCAAAATCCAGCTCGTCGTGCGTCTTCTCGTACACATCGCCGTTCGACATCTAACATCCATAAAAATTGACAATGTGATGGCATTTACAGGGACAAAGTTAAAAAATACATAATGTGTCATGGAAGAAATACACATTTTAATACAGATTTTGACGATAGAAGTCTACAAGTTCTGACTTTTTTCCACTGTATCTCTTTGTCAAACATGAAGGCAAACAAAATGTAGAACACACTCTGTCCAAAAATATCCAGAAAGGCACATTTTGATCCAGTAGACTAAAATATTGTTTAATGTTTACTCTTTTTTTTTCTGGCATAACAAAATCAGAATGGATCAATGATCTGTGCGCACTCTTATGGACAATACAGAAATACAGAATGCAGGAACTGAAACGTCAGAAAACAAAACATTTACATAGAAGGCGACGACAACGCCGGCGGCGTAATCAGCGGGCAACTTGATGCTGGCGCTGAAGAACCCGTGCAAGTAGGCATCCTGCGACGCGAATCCGGCACCTGGAACGGAAACCACACGAGGCCGCCAGGCCAAGAACTCAACAATCCACAGCGCAGAGAGATAACCAAAAGAAAAACAGATCGAGAGAAAGCGCGAGAAGCAGCACCTGTCCTCTCGTCGAGGGCGATGCGAACCCGCCTGCCACCTCCGTGGAGCGCGAGATTGGCGTCGCCGAACAGCTGCATGTACCCCTCCCGGAAGGGGACGGCCCTGGCCGGCCTGTGTAGCCTAGCCGCCACGGCGAGCACCGCCTCCTTCTCCTCCGCAGCTTCCATCTCATCGATGACGCTCGAGGAGGAGGACGCCGCCAGGAGGAAGGAGACGAGCAGGAGGAGGAGAGACGCGAGGACGCAGGGAGGCGCCATGGCCAATGGCTTCTCCTTCTCTCTCCCTCCGCTCTGCTCTGTTTCTTGGTTTGGATGGTGTTGTTGGGGTGTGTGCTGCTGGGTTTTAATGTTGGGTTTGAATGCAGGAGCAATGCCATTGGTTTGGGGTGACTGATGCTCTTTTATGGGGTATTGCACAAAACACACACAACTCTCTCTCTCTCTCTCTCCCTAGAAAGAGGATGCATATGAGAGAGAGGGAGATATTTTGGATAGAGTAGATAGTGTACAGTGTTGCAGTGGTGGCAGGGTATGTCTCTTAAAAGAAATGAGATAAAAATACTCTTTGCATGAGATTTTTTATTGGTTTTGTTAATGGATTACTTGTACATCATAGTAGTTTCTCAGAGAGTAAGTCACGCTAATAATAGTAGCAGTACTACACTCTACCTGCGCTTTTGTATTAGTATATTAGTGGTCTTCCCGTATTTGAATTAGTATATTTACACATAGAACATGGTCGAAATATGAATCGAATACTAACTTGGTCCACCCAATTTGCTCTGATATAGAGTATAACCTGACTATCTTGGTCCACCCAAGTGAAATTACGATAAAAAGCAGAGATTTGTGGAGTACATCACCCAAAGGTTGTGCCTCGCAGACAGGGAGGGGAATCACACAACTATACCAACTTGAATACACATACGAGTTTAGGAGAACTGTGGTTGCTAAACGATAGAAACATCTGAAACATAGTTCAGAAAGATAATCCGAGCAGAGCCAGCCTTTGCGACACCCACAAATAGGCTCATTTTGGTTTTGTGATGCGAATGCAGCAAGCTACTACGCAGTGCATGCCGTCGACTCGTCGTCCGTCGAGCTGGCGCCGGAGACAGGCACGATTAGGCCGCTGCCGGAGGCCGGGCCCGCCGTAATGTGGGGCCCACCGGGGTCACCTGATAGAGCAACGGCTAGGAGGCGCGTAGGGCCCCAGCAGTGCAGCGGTGCAGCAGAGCAGAGTGGCTAGCTAGGAGTGCTGACGGTCACGGGAGAGGCAGCAAGCAAAACCTACCCTCCCTACACTGCACCATCGTCACCACGTGCATGGAATTGCTAATGTTAAGGGCCATTTGGAAAAAGACAGTAAAAATGGAGGAATTTTATAAGAATTCTATGGAGAAACTTTTTATGTGTTCGTGCTCCCTTTGTGGAACGGCTCAATCCATGAGAGATTTGAGGAAATCTAGCATGAGAGGTTGGATTGGACCTCCCCGAAGCGTTGGGAGTAGTGCTGGGACTTGGGCCGTGCTTATCTGGGCCGGCCCGAGCACGGCCCAAAAAAATGAGGGCCGGGTTGGCACGGCCCGAAGTCCGGGTCGGGTTGAGCCAGAGAAAAGGCATGATGGGCGGCTCAGCCCGGCACAACGGGCGGGCCAGACTTGATCTACAGCCCATATAGTTTAGGCCCGACCCGATCTGGCACGGCCCGATGACGGCCTGACGTGCTGTGGGCCGGGCTTTGGCGCAGTCAGCAGACATCTGGGCCGGGTTGACACGGCACGGCGGGCTGGCCGGGCCGTCTGGCCTCGGGCCGTGCTGGCACGGCCCGGCCTAAGTCCCAGCACTGGTTGGGAGCAGCACAATTGAACAATTCGTGTATTTTGGGATTCCCAAGGATCAACTGGACATGCCTGTCCAGCTCAATTCATTTTTTTTCATGTATTTTTGTGGAAAAAAAATAGTGTATTCTTGGATTCCTTCTTTTCAAAGAGGCCTCAATGGAATTTTTTTTCCTTTCTTCAAAGCAGATGTGACTTTTTTCACAGTTATTCGATGTTTACAATTTAAAACATTGTGACATGACAGATCTTGTGCTCCGCGTCACTTTAAAACAAGCATTGGCACATTTATCTACTTATTTATCTACTCTTTTATATACTAAAATTAATATAATAGAAAAAATAGAGGAAGGTTAGAAATTCCTAAAAAAAGAAACACCGACAGTTGATCTCGTGGACCACTTTATTATTAGTAGACCACAACCGATAGATCTTTATAACTGTACCTAAATATATCACAGCCAATAAATCTTCATAACTGCACCTAAACAAATCATAGCCGATAGGTCTTTATAACTACACCCAAACAGATCATAGCCGATAGATCTTTAAAACTATACTTAAACAGATCACATCCGATAGATCATCATAATTGTACTCAGTACAATGACTAGCAGGCTGGCTTGCAATTCGAACTTTTATCTCTTGTACTAATCTAATATCAGGTCGGCTCGCAATTTAAACTTTTATTTTCCGTACTGATCTAATATCACGCTTCAGGTAAAAAAGAGATAATTAAAAATGTTTCTCGCACAATTAGTATTGATCTAATATCATGCATACAACTAAAATATAAAAATATTTAAACAGATCACATCCGATAGATCATCATAACTATACCTAAATAGACAGCTCAGTACAAGCCCGTTCACGATTTGAACTTTTATTTTCCATACTGATCTAATATCACGTGTGCGGGTAAAAAATAATGATAATTAAAAATATTTGTTGCGCAACTAGTACTAATCTAATATCACACATACAAGTAAAAAAATAAAGATGATTAAAAACTTTTCCTGTGTAATTAGTACTGATCTAATATCACACATACAAGTAAAATAATAAAGATAATTAAACAAATCACATCCGATAGATCATCATAATTTTACCTAAATAGACGACTCAATACAAGCCGGCTCACGATTTGAATTTTTATTTCTCGTACTAATCTAATATCATGCGTACGTGTAAAAACTAAAGATAATTAAAAACGTTCGCTGCACAATTAGTACTGATATAATATCACACGTACAAGTAAAAAAAATAAAGATGATTAAAAACGTATCCTGTGCAATTAGTACTGATCTAATATCACACATACAAGTAAATCAATAAAGATAATTAAACAGATCACATCCGATAGATCATCATAATTGTACCTAAATAGACGGTTTAGTACATACCGGCTCACGATTTGAATTTTTATTTCCCGTACAGATCTAATATCCCGCGTATGGGTAAAAACTAAAGATAATTAAAAAGGGATAAAATGCACTTTTAGCCCTCAGTGCGAGCTCAATGCCAAAAATGACTCCCGTTTGAAGATAAAGCCAAAAAAGTCAGGCGCGAACGCTCGTACCGCAGGTCAGGCCCGCGGCAGCCCGCTTGCTGCAGGTGGGGCCCGCGGTAGCCCGCCTACCGTAGGTGGGGCCCGTGGCAGCCCTCCTGCTGTAGGTGGGGCTCGCGACAGCCCACCTGCCGCGGGTCTGACCTACGTATGGTACGTGCCACGTGTCGACGCCCAAACGTTCGTGCCTGACTTTTTTGGCTTTATCTCCAAACAGGGCTATTTTTGGCATTGAGCTCGCACGGGGGGCTAAAAGTGCATTTTCTCCTTAAAAACGTTCGTTGCACAATTAGTACTGATCTAATATCACATATATAGGCGGAATTAGTATTGATCTAATATCACACGTATAGGTAAAACAATAAAGATAATTAAATAGATCATTTCCGATAGATCATCATAACTGTACGAAAATAGACGGCTCGGTACAATGACTAGCAGCCCGGCTCACGATTTGAACTTTTATTTCCTGTACTGATCTAATATCACGCATACAAGTAAAAAAATAAAGATAATTAAAAACGTTTCCCACACAATTGCAGGGACATTGTGCTGGTTATATGCTAAAAGTACAATACAATAAAAAAATAGAGAGATGCTAGAAATTCTCGTAAAAAAGCAAAACATTCAACCATTAATCTAGTCGACCCTTTTATTATTAGTAGACCACAACCGATAGATCTTCATAATTATACCTAAACAAATCTCAGCCGATAGATCTTTATAACTGTAACTAAACAGATCTCAGCCGATTGATCTTTATAACTGTAACTAAACAGATCACAACTGATTGATCTTCGTAACTATATCTAAACAGATCACAGCTGATTGATCTTCGTAACTATATCTAAACAGATCACAACTGATTGATCTTCGTAACTATATCTAAACAGATCACAACTGATTGATCTTCCTAACTATATATAAACAGATCACAACAGATAGATCTTCCTAACTATATCTAAACAGATCACAACCGATAGATCTTCATAACTATACGTAAACAGATAATATCCAATAGATCATCATAACTGAACATAAATAGATGACTTATATAACGATTAGTGGGCCAACTTGCAATATGAACTTTTATTTCCCATATTGATCCAATATCACACGTACAAAAAAAAATTCTCATACAACTGTACGGGATACCATGCTAGTTTAACTGAACATAAAACACGGCCAAGAGAGTGGCTTACCGTGTAGGCTGAGGCGTAACCCAGCATGGGTGCAAGCTTGACTCACGCGTCAACACGCCATTTTATTATCTATTCAACACGTCAATTTATATTGCCTGGTCTAGCAGTCAAACCAGTGTACTTCTGTTTCCGTGACAATTATGGGCCTGACCTCTTCAGACACGGATGCATGCACTACTTTTGCTTGCGCTACCGTTAAATTTATTGACCCCCTAAACTCATCGGTCTCTCGTGCCAATTCCCCCTCTCAGTTTGTTCAAACAAGAAAAAAAAATTCCCTCTCTCAGTCTCCTACACTGGCTGGTTTCTCCATGGAGGTTGCCATATCTGCAATCACAGGTGAACTTGTGAGCCGATTCATCTCCTTCCTGATGAACAAGTACTACTCAAGCAGCTCAAGCCCGGAGGAAAAGCAGGTGGAGATGATGCAGCAGCTCTTGGCTAGAGTTCGCACGGTCGTCGAGGAGGCAGACGGGCGATACATCACCAACTCTGGGATGCTGATGCAGCTCAAGATGCTCTCAAAGGCCATGTATCAAGGCTACCGTGTGCTGGATGCCATGAGATACCACTCCCTCGAGAATAGTGGCATCGACGAGGTTAGCGACTCATCCAGACCCAATTTGCCTTTTGCCAGTCCTTTCAAACGCTCTCGCAGAATTTCTTGTAGAAACGACAAGAATATGCACGGTGAGTTACATGGTGCCTTGGAAAGCTTAGAAATTGCCGTTGCTAACATGGCAGAATTTGTTATGATCTTGGGTAGATGCGAGCGCATGTCACGTAGACCTTATGATACCTATCTTTACATCGACAACTTCATGTTCGGCAGACACACGGAAAAGCAAAAGCTCTTGAGCTTCTTGTTGCAATATGACCCTCCTGGTAATGCACCAGCTGTTCTTCCGATCATAGGTGGTATGGCAGTTGGAAAAAATCTTTGGTTGCTCATGTGTGTGGTGACGAGAGAGTTCGCTTGCGCTTCTCTTCGGTTTTGCACTTGAATGGGGATAGTCTGTTGAGAATACTTGAGCACGGAAAGTCCATGTTAGGGATGATGTTGGTAGTTGTTGAGTTTGTCTCAGACGTAGATGATGAGGAATGGAAAAAATTTCACTTATTTCTCACGAGAATGGGTAGAGGAAGCAAGGTGATCATCATAAGTAAACTTGAAAGATTTGCCAGATTTGGATCCGTGAAACCAATTTTTCTTAATACTTTGCCTTACGAGGAGTTGAGGTACTTCTTCAAGACATTGGCATTCGGGAGTGTAGATACAATAGAACATCCAAAACTAGTGCAAATAGCAGATGAATTCGCCAAGTTTCTGTATACGAGTGGGTCACTTATGACAACAAATGCACTTGCATATGTATTGAGAAAGAATATGAATGTTCAGTTCTGGCTTTGCATATTGGACAAGACCAGAAGAATGATTGAAAAAAACCTCTCCATGTATGGTGTGCATCCAAACATACTTGTAGAACAAGGTCATCCATTGGACATAACGGACTATGGTTTGCATCCACTTCGCATGATACGTTATACAACTAACATTTCAATGAAGAAGGAATTGCCAAATGTGACACTTGCGGAACTTCTAACAGATCCTAGTGTTATACCAAAAGGGGAGTTCAATCTACTGTCATGGGTATCAAGAATACCTCCCTATACTTCATTTGCAAATTGTGTCCAAGTGATGCCTGAAGGTATTCCTTTTTCAGGGAGGAAGCGGCGAGGAGTGCCCATCTAATTTTGTAATCAGACTCATGTAATGTAATAACGGTTGAATTTCGAGATATATGATCAAAGGATATATGTTAAAATGGCCATGATTGTAATCAGACTCATGTAATGTAATAACGGTTGAATTTCGAGATACATGATCAAAGGATATATGTTAAAATGGTCATGTGGAAACATACCGTTTTAGCAGCGACTATATACCGTTCAACTGAAATGTTGAGTTTGTGTCGAATATGTGTACGAGTGGGTTACAAGTTGGACTAGAGAAGGCGTAGTATTGTAATAGGGTACTATGGGAGGAGTCCTAGTAGGATATGAATAGAGTTGGAATTGGACTCATGTATATTGGTCTCCTATATAAGGAGAGGGACACCACATAATGTAGCCAAGCCAACACGATGTAACTTGAAAGATAGTTAATAGATAGGGAGGAGCGTCCGTAGTCAAGCCCTGTGGACGTAGACCTCATGGCCGAACTACGTTAAAAAAGTGGGTGTCGCTCATTGCCCATTCTGCAGTGTCTCAGTTTAGATCTACGCTTCCGCGTGTGGCCTCGTGATTTCGCAACATGAAAAAATAGAGATTTCATTTAAAATGGCTGGAACTATTGGACCTGGACGCAGCTCACTTGACATACTGAAGGCACGTCACGGCGGCCGTAGCTGCCAAAATCAGCCGTTGCCTCAAGCTAGCTCACATCCAATTACACTGGTCCGATTAGGCGCCATCGGTATCATCTCCGCGGTCGGCCGCCAGGTAGTGATGAGGAGCATGTAGTCGCCAGTCCCGGGAGATGGCGAGGTGGAGCAGTGGAGACCGAAGAGAGTGAAGAGAAAGGTTGCCTGCCGCCACATCGATGCGTCTTCAATTCACAGGCTGAGGGGGTGGAGGTGGCCTGTGCGGGCCGTAGGGATTCTGGCGACGCACGAATTTTCTTTTCTAAGCTACGCAAGGAAATCGTTCGGTTGAGACTTGAGACTACGAAGCAGCAGAGCTTATTTGGCTCCATGGTGTGGAACGGGGGTTGTTAGAGCATCTGCATACCTAGACGCTAAGGAGACGCTAGAGGTGAGAGAATTAGCCAGTGCTGGTGCTAAGGGATATGATGGTAAGTGCTAAGATTAAAAAGTTAAGCACCGACCGCTAAGTTTAGCACCCAATGGTAAGCTAAATAAAATATATTTTTAAAATTGTTATCAAACTCTTTTGCATCTATAGGTCATGCTAGGAGATGTGGTAAAAGAAGCTAAGAGAGGTGAAGAGATAGAGAAAGTCGATATGTCTATTTTAGCGTCTAATTTATATATAGGTGGCAGTGGATATCCTCATTGTGTATAGAGATTCATTCGAGGCAGTGGCGTGAAGAAATCTGGGAAGATGCCTCAAGTTTTGAAGGAGCGGAGGCCCTTTCCCATGGAACAAACATCACCATTGAAGTGCAAGATCGGTGACAAGCGAGAGAGAAGCGTGTCATCGTAGCAAGCATGTCCAACTAGGCTTTTGTTACGGACTATGATATCCGCCAATGACCGAGAGCATAAGCTGCAGGACAGTTATCTTGATGGTACGCAGCTTTGCAGCACGGAGACTGAACATGCAGTTGGTACGAATCGTGCGGTCGCATATGTTTGCATCCACCCAAAACGATAACAAACTCTCATATAACAAGAATGTGCGCCAAAACGCTTACGAGGAGTGTACGAGAAAAGGAAGATGAGTTGGTCGCCTTACCCTGTTCTTCCTCTCCAGGCATTCCTCGATCTGTTCCTCCTCAATTCTCCTGTTTGTTCTGGAACTTTTGCCAAAATTCTGTAAATGCTACTCTATAATTCACTACCGGAATCACGACGTTTGCCGAGTGCCGGAAGCTTTGCCGAGTGCATAAAATCGGGCACTCGGCACACAAACCCATAAACCGAGTGTCCACGACAAAACACTCAGCAAACACACAACACTCGGCAAACAAGCGATTTACCGAGAGCCCTCATCCTGACACTCGGCAAACAAGCTCTTTGCCGAGTGCCATACGCGTAACACTCGGCAACTATAGAGACACGTGGCACTACTCCCCGCGGTTGACGGAGAGGCGACGGCATGGTTCCTTTGCCGAGTGTTTCCCGTCGGGGCACTCGGCAAAATAGCGGCCCCGTTAGCACTGTTCATGTTTGCCGAGTGTCCTCTTTACGGCACTCGGCAAACCATTTTTTAAATTGTTTTCTTAGTTTCAATTATAAAATTATTACTTATATAGTGGACCATTTTGTTGTAGGAAATAAAGCACTCTTGTTCCATTATTTATTCTCTATTATTTTATTTATTTCTTTTCTTTTCTTTGCTTTGTTTTTTTTCTCTTTTTTTTTCTTTCTTTCTTCTTGTGTGAGGTTTGCATTCGAAGCGACCGCTGCTTCGTCGGTTAGCCCTAAAATTTTTTCTACAGTCAACATACACCAATACATGTATCATGTCAAACTTTGGCATTTTTCAGGTTCCGGTTGCTATATTTAAGCCATTAAATGCATTTCTAGGCCTTTAATGGATATAATTCAAACTTGATCTGCAGGTACATGAAATAATCACCAGAAATGGGTTGAAAAATGTTATTGGTGGTCTTTCACTACTGCAGATTGACCTTCTCCTGAACCCCCTCCACTGACGGGCACAAAAAGGTCCGTCGCTGCAGGGTAACACCGCCGACGGACACCAAAGAGCCCGTCAGCGGAGAAGGCAGCAAAGATAAACGTGAGGAGAACCACTGACGGGCGGAAAATCGACCCGTCAGTGGAGATGAACGTGAGGTGGCATAGATGACGCGTGAACTCCACTGACGGTCTCAATTTAAGTGCCCGTCAGTGGAGATTACAGATCCACTGACGGGCTCAGATGTAGCCCGTCAGTGTAAATGGGAACATATGACGTTGCATTTTACTGACGGGCCCTGGGAACCTGCCCGTCAGTAGAGACGTTGTCTTCACTGACGGTATAGATCCTCGTCCGTCAGTGGAGATTATTGCATGGTTGGCTGAAGATTCACTGACGGTCCCCTTTTACGCGACCGTCAGTGGTGATCTCGCCTATATAACCAGAGCGGGCCCTCGCTGCTGGCCAGTGCTCGCGCGCCCACTGGCCAGCAGCGAGTGCCGCCGTCGCCCCAGCTGCTGCCGCCGTCGCCGCCGCCCCCCCCTTCCCCCTCCAACCCACCAACACTTCTCCCCTCTCCCCAACCCTCCTCCCCAAGCTCTAGAGAGACTAGATCTAGATCTAGATCTAGATCTAGATCACTCTCTCCCTCCTCCTCTCACTCTCCCTCTCTCTCACTCCTCTCACTCTCTCCCTCCTCCTCTCACTCTCCCTCTCTCCCTCCTCATCTCTCACTCCTCCTCTCACTCTCACTCTCTCCATACATCTCTCCCTCCTCCTCTCACTCTCACTCTCTCCATACATCTCTCATTTCTAGCTCTCTCTCATCTCTCCCTCCTCCTCTCACTCTCACTCTCTCCATACATCTCTCATTTCTCACCAAAAAGATCGCTAGCGCTCGGTAATAATGCTCGCCAGTGTTCTTTTCATGTCGTATATGTATTTGATGTGGTTTTCGGTTATCGAACTGATTAGTTTCGTGTCGTAGGTGTTGATCGATGGATCGCAGTTGGATGTACGACAACCGGGCGACAGAGAGTTGGGCTATGGCTTTGAACGAGTTTCTTGATGTCGCCGAACGAGATATGAGGGCAAAAGGTGGCACGAAGATTTGCTGTCCATGTCGCGATTGCAAAAATTTGGTAATGTTCGATACGAGAGGGAGGGTGACGGTACACCTGGCGCTTAAGGGTTTCATGTCAGGCTATACACGTTGGACATGTCACGGCGAGGAGGAGGAAGATCAGGTGTTACAGCAAGCTGCCGAACACGGAGATGACGAAGAAGACGAGGGGAGCATCGAACCGGACGCCGAAGGAGAAACGGGAAACAATTTGGCCGATATGGTGCAGGACGTTCACATGGTGGAGCAGGTGGTGATAGATCCCGAGGATGAAAGAGAGGCTGCTAAGTTCTCGAGACTAGTTGAAGACTCACAAATCCCGTTGTATACCGGTTCCGATCCAGAGCACACGCGTCTGTCGGTCACGCTGGAACTTCTAAGGATCAAGGCAGCCCACAACTGTCCGGACGAAGGCTTCGATGAGACACTGGCTTTTCTTGCAAAAGTTTTTCCGAAAAACAACTTGCTGCCCACGAGCACCGAAGAAGCCAAGAAGGTTGTCTGCCCTCTTGGGTTAGAGGTGCAGAGGTTCCATGCGTGTCCGAATGACTGCTTTATTTACCGCAAGGAGCACGAGAAGCTGTACAAGTGTCCCACGTGCAACACGTCCAGATTCAAGAGGGGTAGAAAGCAAGCCGATGATGAGGACCCAGTGAAGAGTGGCGCTCCAGCAAAGGTTGTATGGTATCTTCCGGTCCTTCCCCGTTTGAATCGTTTATTCGCTAACAAGAAGGAGGCAAAGCTGCTACGTTGGCACGCCGAGGGGCGGAAAACTGATGATGGAGTGATGAGACACCCTGCCGATGCTTCGCAGTGGAGGGCAATCGACGCCCAATACGATGATTTCGGAAAAGATCCGAGGAATATCAGGTTCGGTATGAGTACGGACGGGATCAATCCATTCGGCAACATGAGCAGCAGACACAGCACTTGGCCCGTGGTTCTATGGATGTACAACCTTCCTCCATGGCTGTGCATGAAACGAAAGTACATACACCTCTGTATTCTCATACAAGGGCCGAAGCAACCTGGGAACGATCTGAACATGTATCAACAATTATTGTTCGAAGAACTAGCTACACTGTGGGAACCAGGGGCCCAGGTCTGGGACGCATACGAAGAAGAGTACTTCAATCTGAAAGCGCTGTTGTTCACGACGGTCCAAGACTACCCCGCGTACGGATATCAGTCCTGCCAGTGTGTTCATGGGTACAAAGGATGTGTGAAGTGTTTGGAGTCTACTACAAGTTTACACCTAAAGGGATCCAAAAAAATCGTGTTCATGGGCCACCGAAGGTGGCTGAAACAGAACGACCCATGGAGGCAAGAGAAGGAATTGTTTGACAATACTGTTGAGGTCCGTTCGGCGCCTCGGGAGAAGACCGGGGTGGAAATCTATGACATCGTGAACACGATGCCCCCTGTTACGCCCGGTAAGACACAACCGTCTGTTCCCATGCAGGACGGCGTCTGGAAAAGGAAATCCGTATTCTGGGATTTGCCTTACTGGAGATTCCTAAGCACACGTCACAGCATAGACGTCATGCATGTTGAAAAAAACGTGTGCGAGAGCTTGCTTGGTATCCTGCTCAACATTTCAGAAAAGACAAAAGATGGACCGAAGGCACGAGCTGACATGGAATTCTTGGGTATAAGAAAGAAGCTGTGGGCTACGAAGCGAACGACCAAGTTGGGGACGGGTGCAGTCAGAATCAAGACGGACTGTCCCGCTGCTTGTTACACTCTCAGCAAAAAAGAGATCGTTAGCTTTTTAGAGTGCCTCCAAGGTGTCAAAGTTTCTTCCGGTTACTCGGCAAACATCGGGAGAATAGTTGACATGAAGAGTCACCGTGTAATTGGTATGAAGTCTCATGACTGCCACGTGATGATTACGTAGATACTTCCTGTTGCAATCAGAGGTCTCATGGAGCCGGAGGTCCGCAAGACAGTCTTGAATCTGTGTAACTTCTTCAACACGATATCTCAGAAGTCGATCTCCGTTACGCGTTGCCACAAGCTGCAGGAGGAGATCATTGTCATACTGTGCGAACTTGAGATGTACTTCCCTCCAGCATTCTTCGATATCATGGTACATCTCATGATCCATATCGTCCCGGAGATACTGGATCTAGGTCCCGTGTTCCTACACAACATGTACCCGTTGGAAAGGTACAATGGGGTTGTGAAGCGCTACTATAGTTTATTATTATGAATAATCTAAGTGTGATTATGAGCTAACACAGATCCATTTCGGTTAGCAGGAATGCATACCTCTACTGACGGGCACTTACGGACAGCCCGTCAGTAGAGTTGAACCTCTACTGACGGGCTTTCATTACGAGCCCGTCAGTACTGATACAACTAGGAGCCCGTCGACATATCTCTACTGACGGTCACTTACGGACAGCCCATCAGTGAAGATATACCTATACTGACGGGCATTTATTACGCGCCCGTCAGTACTGATACAACCAGGTGCCCGTCGGTTAGCAGGAATACATATCTCCTCTGACGGTCCCTGTGTGACCGTCAGTAGAAATAAACAGTACTGACGGACCGTATGACCGTCAGTGGAGTTACCCCCCTCCACTGACATTTCCAGGGTGACGGGCCCCCTGTCCGTCAGTAGAGGGGGTTTGGCGACCGTCAGTAGTGACCTGTTCTGCAGTAGTGTTTAATGTATGTTTAGGCCTTACGTAAGGAAAGAAGAGGAGTCCCAGACACCAGGTGGCCGAGACTCGGGCACCAACATGGTAGTTATTGGCATTTTAATTCTCAAAAATTCAAACGAAATCCGAAAATCACGAAACTTGGCATGGTGTCATGATATGACCCCTGAAGCCTGTGGTAAAAATTTGAAAATGTTTCACAAAAGTTGTCACGTAGACTGCTCACAAACAGGACTATTTCCGAGGAAGAAACAAGGTTTCAAGAGGGAACAGGTCAGGTTTGCATGCGAAGCGACCGCTGTTTCGTCGGTTGGACCTGAAAACTTTTCCACAGTCAACATACACCATTACATGTGACATGTCAAAATTTGGCATTTTTCCGGGTACGTTTGCTATATTTAAGCCATTAAGTGCATTTCTAGGCATTTAAAATTTAAAAAATATTAAATCAATTCAAAAATTATGGAAACTCCTACAAAACAACTTATATGTAGTATATTATATGTAAAAAATGTATTGAGGTATATAAGATAAAAAATGTATTAGGTATACAAGTATTGCATTTGTGCAAGTCATATGGAGGGCCTTTGCCGAGTGTTACACTCGGCAAAGTTGTATGTTTGCCGAGTGTCTAGCTCTTGACACTCGGCAAACACCCTGACACGTGGCAACCTGTATGGTTGTGCAAGTCATATGGAGGGCCTTTGCCGAGTGTCTAGTTCCTGACACTCGGCATACATGAAGACACGTGGCAAACAGTGTGTTTGCCGAGTGTCTGGTTTATGACACTCGGCAAACAATGAGACACGTGGCAACCTGTATGTTTGCCGAGTGTCCGTGTTCTGACACTCGGCAAATAAGGGCACTCGGCAAACAGTGTGTTTGCCGAGTGTCTGGTTTATGACACTCGGCAAACAATGAGACACGTGGCAACCTGTATGTTTGCCGAGTGTCCGTGTTCTGACACTCGGCAAATAAGGGCACTCGGCAAATAATCTCTATTAGGGCTCCAATCCCCGCCGCCACTTCTAATTTTTTCCCCGCCGCGGCACCGATTGGCTTGCCTCGCTTCCTCGCTTCCTCGCTTCCTTGCTGCCGCGGCACCAATCCGCCCTAGATCCGCCGCCCGCCGCCTCCCATCCTCCCTCCTCCCTCCTCCCTCCTCCCCGCCGCCCCCTCCTCCCCTCCGGCGCCCCCGCCCCCCTCCCCCTCCTCCCTCCTCCCCCGCCGCCCCCCTCCACCGCCGCACCCTCCTCCCCTCCGGCGCCGCCCCTCCCCCGACCCCGACGCTACCCCCGCCGCCGCCGCGGCCTCCTCCCCGCCGCCCCCTCCTCCCCTCCGGCGCCGCCCCTCCCCCGACCCCGACGCTACCCCGCCGCCGCCGCGGCCTCCTCCTCGCCGTGCCCTCCTCCCCGCCGCCCCCTCCTCCCCTCCGGCGCCGCCCCTCCACTAAACAATGAGTTCATAATTTTCTTCTTGTTTAGTGAGTTCATATGACTATTTCGGTAATTAGTTGATGCATACTTTTGTATATCTCTAGTTATTCATGTAAAATGTGGTTGCGATTTCTTAATATGCACGGCTGTGCACATTTAAATGGAGATATGATAGAGACTTAATGTGCTGTAGTGCATGCTTGTTCACATTTAAATGGAGATGTGTTAAGATTTCATGTGTTGCACTGTTGATGAATATGCTTATTGGGATAATGGAATGTGGAAGATGAGCAGATGTTTTGACTCTGTGGAAATGAGGACCGCATATCGGCTGATAATAATTGTACTACTATCCCTTAGCAACTTTTCATTTGTTGGTTTTGTTCGTCATGTTTCATTTTAGTATGCTTATATAATATCACATGTTTTGTGAAAGTTACTAGAGAAGGTTTACTAATTTTTCTTCCAAGTTTATGGTATAGATATTTGTCCATTTTGTTGTCTAGAGTGCAGCTTGGAGAGTGCATCCTTTTAAGCATAATACTCATTTGTGATAGTTGTCATAGTTGAACAAGCTTAAGCTTAAGCTGCATGGGGTGTCAACAAAAGCTAATTCAGATATTAACCATTCAGATATTAATTATCTCGGTAAGAGTAGAATGGAATAGCCTCAAATAGCCATATAATTATTTTAATGCTTGTGTATCTGTATTGAAGAGATTGTGGGTAGCTGCTGGAGGGAAGCTTTCGAATTTTTTTTATGGTCAAGGACATTTGAGATTGTGCTTGTTAAGCACTAGGCATAATAGCCTCTTTATTTCCAAAACTCTCCCTGATTTGTATCATTGGACAAGAGTCCTAGACAGTAGAGAATGGGAAATGCAGACTGGTGAACATGACATTATGCCTTTTCATATACAGTCACGTAACCTAGGCGTCTCCCGTTCGAAGGAGTTATGGTTGTAAATATGCAAGTCTTTGCATATCTATAACGGTAACTGCTTCGAATTGTCCACGTTTTTTGGACAGCCCGAGGATGTGTAGATTGGGTTTGTTTCCATGCTCTACTCCGATCCGAGACAGAGTTTCGGCAGCGTCTCCCCGTTGTTCTCCGGATACACATTCTCTTGGCTTGTTGCCGAGACGTGTATTTGGAGAACAGCGGGGAGGTGCTGCCGAAATTCTGTCTCGGATCGGACTAGAGCATGGAAACGGCCCAATCTACACATCCTCGGGTGGGATTAGGACCTATCTTTACCTACTACATAGCTGATGCACGTCTATTCCCAAAATATCAGAAGATGGATGATCGTGAGTGGATGTACGTTGGCCGCTCTAGTCAGGGATTGTTGAGCGATGAATGGATCGAGAAGACCGACGAATTCTTGGAATTAGCATTCGCTAGTGCTAAGGGACCTCGTGGAACTTGGTGTCCCTGCAGTATCTGCGAAAACTCACGTCAACAAACAAAGGAGGTCATGGGTCAACACCTCTGTAAGTATGGGTTTATGCCACACTATACCCGGTGGACCTACCATGGTGAGTCCGAACGTGCCAGAGAGGAGGTGGTGCGACAACGCACGAACGACTATGATGCTGGAATCAGAGACATGCTAGATGACTTTGATGAAGCACATGTGCGACCTATGGAGGAAGTGCCGGAGCCAACCGCAAAGGCTTTTTATGATATGTTGTCTGCGGCACAGCGACCCCTTCACGGGCATACCCAGGTTTCTCAACTGGATGCCATCGCACGCCTCATGGCTGTCAAGTCCTAGTTTAGCTGGAGCCGAGAATCCTTCGATGTAATGCTGACAGTTGTTGGTAGCCTTCTCCCGGAAGGTCACATTCTGCCAAAGAGCATGTACGAGTCGAAGAAAGTCCTCCGTGCACTTAAGATGCCATATGAGCAGATACATGCTTGTCCAAAGGGATGCATCTTATTTAGGAAAGAATACGCGGAGACAAAGTACTGTGTGAAGTGCAATTCCTCTAGGTATCTTGAGGTAGAGTCTGGTGATGGTCAGAAGAGGCAGCTCACAATCCCCGTGAAGATCCTTCGGTATCTTCCATTCATACCGAGAATCCAACAGCTTTATATGACCGTGGAATCTGCCAAACAGATGACATGGCACAAAGAAGGACGTCGATACAATCCTGACAAGCTGGTACATCCATCGGATGGTGAAGCATGGAAGATGTTCAATCTGATTCATCGTGAGAAAGCTCTTGAGGCTCGGAATGTACGAATTGCGATAGCAACTGATGGGTTCAATCCATATGGTATGACGACTGCCTCATACAGCTGTTGGCCCATGTTTGTTATTCCCCTCAATCTCCCCCCCGGCGTCATCTTTCAACGACAGAACATATTCCTGTCGCTGATAATTCCAGGGCCTGAATACCCGGGGAAGAATATGAGTGTGTACATGGAGCCGCTGATGGATGATTTGGTCCATGCTTGGGAGGACGGGGTCTGGACATACGACCGAGCTACGAAGACAAACTTTAAAATGCATGTTTGGTACCAGTACTCCCTACATGACCTACCGGCGTATGGGATATTCTATGGCCGGTGTGTGCATGGGAAATTCCCATGCCCAGTATGCAGGGCGGCTCTGAAGTTCATTTGGTTGACGAAGGATGGCAAGTATTCTTGCTTTGACAAGCATCGACAATTCCTTCCTCTTGACCATCCATTCAGACAAGACGTGAAGAACTTTACGAAAGATGTAGTTGTCAAAGGCTCAGCACCAACTAAAATGACCGGTGCCGCTGTTCGTGCTCAGTTAGATGCTCTCAAGACCAATGACCAAGGAGATGGTTTTGTGGGGTATGGTGAGGAACACGCTTGGACCCACAAGCCATGCTTGTGGAATCTCCCCTACTTCGATGATCTCCTTCATCCACATAACATTGATGTTATGCACACTGAAAAGAATGTCGCCGAGGCCCTTTTTGGCACAATCATGGACATTCCTGAGAAGACGAAGGATAACGTTAAGGCTAGAGTCGATCAAAAGATTTTATGCAATAGACCAAAGCTAGACATGGCCCCTCCCAGGGGCGGGAAATCGTGGACGAAACCGAAGGCCAATTTCGTTCTTACAAGGGCCCAAAGGAGGGAAGTACTAGAGTGGTTCCAAACCTTGATGTTCCCTGATGGGTATGCAGCAAATCTGAAGAGGGGAGTGAATTTAGCTACTTTGCGAATCAACGGGCTCAAGAGTCATGACTATCACATATGGCTTGAGCGGCTACTGCCGGTGATGATTCGAGGCTACGTCCCCGAGGATGTTTGGCTAGTGCTTGCGGAGTTGAGCAATTTCTTCCGCCAGCTTTGTGCTAAGGAATTATCTCATACCGTGGTAGCAGACATGGAAAGATTGGCACCTGTGTTGCTCTGCAAGTTGGAGAAGATCTTTCCACCAGGCTTCTTTAATCCGATGCAACATATGATTTTGCATCTCCCGTATGAGGCACGAATGGGGGGCCCCGTGCAGGGCCATTGGTGCTATTCAATTGAGAGATTCCAAAAGATTCTTCGAAATAAATGTAAAAATAAATGCAAAATTGAAGCGTCCATAGCCGAGGCATACATCCTGGAAGAGGTGTCAAACTTCACGACAAAATACTATGCTGACAATCTTCCCAGTGTGCATAATCCACCCTCTCGTTACAATGCTGGTAACCCCGAAGATGAATCCAAGCTTAGCATCTTCAGAGGGCAACTAGGCAGTGCAAGTGGTGCGACTAACAAGACCTTGCAATATGAAGAGTGGCGCACTATTATGTTGTATGTCCTCACCAACCTTTCCGAAGTGGAGCCGTACATGCGGTAAGTGCTCAATAAATTATTCCTCAGCTAGTCAGAAGTTTGTGTCTAACTCCGATTGTTCTCACTGCTATAGGGAATTCAATGAGCAATTCTGGCATGAATCAAGAGAACCTACCCTCGAGGAAGCTTCCGCCCTTCTTAGGGATGGTGCGGGAAATGGCATGCCCGATTTCATTTGTTGGTTCAAGCGAAAAGTACTTTCTAACTTGGCTCGTAGTTAGTTTGACCCTTCAAATTGGTCTTACATGCGACTAATACCCTTCAAATCTCGCTTAAACTTCTAGGGAACAACTGACAAGTCTATGAGTGCCGACTTGAGACAAGTTGCTGATGGTTGTGCCTTTAGGGTGACTTCATTTAAGGCTTACGACGTGAATGGATATCGCTTCCATACAGCAAGCCACGAGCAGAGTCGGCCCAATCGAGAACAACAAATACCGGAGTTTTTACTCCAGGTTCAGATGGGGTTGAGTACTACGGAAAAATTGAAGAAATATACGAATTGAATTTTGATGGGAGCAAACCTCTGCGTCCCGTCATCTTCAAATGCCATTGGTTCGATCCAGAAGTAGTGAGACGGACCCCTAATCTTGGGCTAGTCGAAATTCGACAATCAACCGTCTTACCAGGAGACGATGTCTATATTGTGGCTCAACAGGCCATGCAAGTTTATTATCTCTCGTACCCGTGCAAAACCGTGGAGCATCTTAAGGGTTGGGATGTTGTGTACAAGGTACCGCCACACGGTAAACTACCTGTCCCAAATGATGATGATTACAACATAGACCCCAACACATATGATGGAGAGTTCTTTCAAGAAGATGGGATGGTCGGGAATTTCATTATCGACTTGACGGAAACTCAGGGCATGGAAGTCGACAATGAATGTGGTGATGACGAGGACAAAGAAAATGAGGTTGAGAATGCGAAGGACTTGGAATTACTCGAGCGGTTACATTTAGGCATTGACGGTGTGGATGCCATTCCTCCTCCCGGGCACCAGGATGATTATTTCAACACGCGTGATAGTGATGATGAGACTAGAGATCCAGCTGATCCCGATGATGATGATTATTTCTAACGTACTAATTGGTTTACTCTTTCTCATAGCATGTTTTTTTCATGATGCTTCATTTATTTATATGAATTTGTATCATCTGAACTAATTGATTTACTCTTTCTCATAGCAGGTGATTGCATCATGGTGGGCGGTTTGCGGAGATCGTTAGCTTCCCTATACAAGGGGGGAGGAAGGATGCAGGTGAAGCTTCCGGAAGCAGACCCCGGGGAAGACCTCCAAGAGGAGGAAGGTCGAGAGGTGGAGGACGTGCTCGGTCTTTCTCGCCTGTACCTGCGGCTGAGTCTGAGTCTCAGGAGGAGGAGGAGGAGAGGTAGGAGACGGAGGCGGAGGAGGAGAGGCAGGAGTTTAGGGTTGAGGAGGAGGAGGAGGTACAGGTTGAGGTACAGGAGGAGGAGGGGGTACCTCCAGCTCTACTTCTTCCCGTGTGTGGCTGCGTGGTCCTTCCAGCCTCCCGAAGCGACCGGTGCCTTTTGATAGACGGCCGATCATTTGACCGGACGGAGAGAAGTAAATGGCTCTCTCTACTCTCATATTTCTTTTTCTTCTGTATCTTCAATATTTCAACACGCATCGATAATTTGGCTTTACACTTGTGCAGGAGCTGGAAGAAGGTTGGAGAGGGTGACCACTCACGCCATGTAAGCGGCGTCCTTGGACTTCTGGTCAGGGAGAAGTTCCCTGGCATGGTCACTTTGGGCGAAGTAACCGAGCCGGCATACACTTGGGCCCACTATGTAGCCGCGCCGGACGCCTGTGACAGGGAGGGAAGGGTGTTTCCCAATAGAGCCGAGCGCGTGAAGGCCGAGCTCTGGGTAAGTTACTTTCGCACTATATTAGTCAATACTAATTGCATGGAAATTATTAAAGTAATGACTGGATCCGTCGAGTCTATATGCAGGATTTCTTTAGATGCGAGGCGGGCTTTGAGGATAGGGCAGCTGCTGTCGTCGACAAAGCTGCCAAGAAGCTTGTGAAGGATATGCACTACGAGGCGCGCGTCCAGGCCGTCATCCAATATCACGCGGAGCACCTTGGAGAGAAGGTGACAAAAAAGACGCCAGGACCAAATATCTGACCCGCGAGCAATACCTGCAGGTAAAGTACATTAATGCTTGTTATTCCTTAGATTACTAAGTCTTAACTTGTTCTTCTTATATGTGATGTACTTGATTATTTAGGTGCCTCCGAGGTGGTGCGCCCAACACCTTGATTGCTGGGGGGAGATCGTGGAGAGGTGGTGCGCTCCCGAGTGGGCGGTGAGTCACGAAGCTGCCCGGGAAAGGTGATTGCTGATGCAAGGCGCACCACACCATCAAGGCAACCTCACCCTTAGTGGTTACGCGGCTAGATGGGTATGCAGGCGCCCCTTTTATGAATCTCAGTTCTTCTAAATTTCTGTGCGGGTGCCCCCCCTTTATGAATCTTCATGCTTTTGTCTTGCAGTCGGCAAAAAATGATGGTCAGCCTTGCTCCCAGTTCAAGGCATATGCTCTGGCCCATAAGTCGAAGGCGTAGCACGGGGTTGCTTATGATGCAAATGACCCGGCCTCAGCGTACAGCAATGAGAACGTCAAGGCTCGCCTGGATGGATACACGTCGATGGCAAAGGAGATCCACGGGCCCGACTTTGATCCGAACAAGCATGACCTTGACGGAGAAGTGGTGATGAGGGCGGGAGGAGGCAAGAAACATGGCCGCTTTTGGATTGGCGACGGCACACTCGATACGGCCTCCACTCCCTCTCTCTCTCAGCTCAGAGCTCGGAGCACGAGCTCAAGTCCGGCTATACGCCCTCGCCCAGAGCCTACACGGCTTGCGATGACCGAGCTCCAGGTTAGTTCTATTTCATTTATCCTGCACGGTCTTTACATGCTTTGTACTGCAACGATGAGGAGACTGCGATGACATACTCTAGGCCCAGCTGGATGAAGAAAGGAGACTCCGATAGGAACTGGAGAGAAGGCAAGAGGCCGAGAGGATAGCGCTCGAGCAGAGGATGGCGGCAGAGCGAGCGCAGTGGTATGAGCTCATGAAGGGTGTTTACGCTGCAATTGGGCAAACTCCGCCACCGATGCCAATCCCTCCTCCTTTGCATGCTCCACACATCCCCCACACTCCTGTGAGTTCATTATTACTTTCTAATCAACATTATTGTCCTTTCTATAGCCATAGAGTGTTCTGTAACTATCTCCTACTTTGTGCAGCATCCGTCGGCGGGATCGAATGATCCTGGAGCTGGATCTTCGCAAGCAAGCCCAAGCAACCCTCGCGGTACTCCGACGTCAAGGAATTTGCCCCAGTAAACATTACCTCCTTTGCAGTGATGTTTGTCATGTCTGAACTATGGATTTGAACTTTGAGTCATGTTTCTCGTACTATTTCATATGTGATGTTTGTCGTGAATGTGATATGTGAACGATATGTGTGATATGTGATATGTGTGAATGTGATATGCTATGATCTGCCCCAGTGATGTTTGCTATGATCTGCTGTGAGTTATAAACTGTTTTGAATTGCAGGGATTTTAGAAATAAAATAAAAAATAACAGTTTCTGACGACTTTGTCGAGTGTTACACTCGGCAAACACAAATATGCCGACGGCAACACTCGGCAAATCTGACATGTGGCGCAATTCTGTGCGATCTGGGGACATAATGCACACGCTTTGCCGAGTGCTTATATCCAGACACTCGGCAAACAGCCTTTTTACCGAGTGCGACACTCGGCAAACATTTGCCACGTGGCGGAACATGGGCGCTCGTGTGTTCACGTTTTGCCGAGTGCTTAAATCAAGACACTCGGCAAAGATTCACGTTTACCGAGTGTGGCACTCGGTAAACACGGGACACGTGGCCGAACCTGCGCGCTCGTGTGTTCACCTTTTGCCGAGTGCTTAAATCCAGACACTCGGCAAAGATTCACGTTTACCGAGTGCGACACTCGGCAAGCACGTGCCACGTGGCCGAACCAGAGTAACCCGATGAGTCAATGTTGCCGAGTGTCGACACTCGGCAAAGAGGGCTAACGGGTGTCACGGCCGTTTATTCACTTTTTTTGCCGAGTGCTCGGTCTGACCGTCGGCAACCTATTTGCCGAGTGCCCGAAGAAATACACTCGGCAAACATGGCTTTACCGGCAGCCTGTATGCCGTGCGTTCTTTGCCGAGTGTTGCACTCGGCAAACGGTTTGCCGACGGCTTTTTAGCCTTCGCCGTGTGCCTTTTGCACACGGCAAATTTGTAGATTCCGGTAGTGATTCGAGTTGATATCGGATGGGTACGTTGCCAACTGGCGCGTGCCAGCAGATTTCACAATACTATTGTCAACTATGCAATTCCCTTTTTCAGAATATATTTTTACCTGTGATAGAAAATAACCACGATGTACTCATCTCGTTAAGCTAATTCACGGCTTCGCAGTGTCCCTGAGCAAATGTCACAAACGTGTTGTCCTTCAGCACACTCTTGAAAAAGATCAATACTAGCAGCAAACTTAGAGCTTTCAACTCAACACTTAAAAAAAATACCTAGAAAAAATCAACTGGTAATCAGATCTAGAAAATCCCCAAACCAACCTCCCAATTCCCGCTGAGAAGGGAGGGCGGTGGGAACAGGACGACAGCGGAGGAGCCCATGATGGTGGCTGCAACCACAAAGCCTGGCTTCGGTGTTTCCACCACTAGCGCCGAAGAGCCTAGCACGAGCGCAAGGGTGAGAATGTGCGTGGGGATGGCCGGCCGAGTGTTGGGTTGTAGAGAGAAAATTAAGGAAGCGGAAGTGTTGGGTTCCCCTCTTTCTTCAAAGAAGATGTGACCTTGTTTCATAGTTATTTGGTGTTTACAATTTAAAATACTAGTAAGTCAACCTGTGCACTCGCATGGGCTAATCTATATAACGTTAAATATTACTAGATCCTTTAAAAATAGATGACATTCTAGAAAACGTGCACTCAGACTTCTTAAACTTTCACTATCAATGTTAAATAAATAATTTAGATTGGTCATTAGATTTACCATAAAACATATTTTAATAATATTTTAATTTTATCAAAATATTATTGTAATGCGGGAATGTAGAAATTCCGCAGTTTAAAATAGGGCAAAAGAGAAAAACAAAGAGACATCATTGCGAAGCACTTAAAAATTGCACCAATGTATCGCAGGAGGTAATCATGAAGTTCTGATAGGGGGACTTTTTTTTTGAAGAATTAAGCAGGAGCTCTGCCTCTCTCATAGATAGAAGTTAATGGAAAACAAGGTTCGGATCAATACATAGGGAAAAAGGACCAGAAAAAATGGAAGAAAAAGAAAGGGCAACACGTTCTGATCAGCTAGGAAGGGGGGTCGCCGGTGTCATTAGAAGTTCTGCAGAACGCAAGCCTTCTGGCTGTTATGTCCTCTTGTGCCTTAAGCGCGACGCAGTGAACATTTGTGAAAACATTATTGAAAACGCGAGCGTTTCTCTCCTTCCAAATATTCCAGAGCGCGTAGGCAACGATGCCGTACTTCCTCTGTCTATCTTTCTTCATCCATGTCGAACCGCAGAGGCTCCACCATGCAGCTAAGTTGTCTTGGTTGGAGCGAAGGATGTCATCAGTTGTAATCCCATTAATGTTAGCAATTCGGCGTAACACTTGTCTGGCGAAGGCGCAGCCGATAGTGATGTGTAGGGCTGTCTCCGTGTGGATCCCGCATAGGGTGCATATCGAGCCATTATCCCATCCGCGCTTCTCTAGTCTGTCTGCTGTGAGGATTTTGTGCTGGTCGAGGAGCCAAATATGGATTTTGATTTTGTGTTCTGTCTCTGCTGTCCAAATGGTTGTGGTGTCAAAGCTATTGTATGTTCCTGTGAATTGGAAATTGTATGCTGATTTGGCCGTGTATTGGGCATTTCCTGTCCAGCGCCATGCTATGCGGTCTGGTGCGTGGGTATCTAGCTGTACCTCCTGGATGAGGTTCCAAAGCGTAGCGAATTGATGCACCTATGGAGTCGTGTGAATCGCGCGGAGTGGTCGCATCCATCTATTGTCTTGCAGCTCGTAAGCTACTGTCCTGTGCTTCCTGTTTATGAGCGTGAAGAGGTCTGGGGCGATCTCCCTTGGGGCGGCGTGGTGGAGCCACCTAGAGGTCCAGAATTTCGCCGTTTGCCCGTTTCCGACATGGATGATTGTGGAGGCGTCAAACGCAGCTTTGTCTGAATCGTCGCAGGGTGTGGGTTGGCCGAACCAAGGCTTCCTAATGGTGTTCCACTCGCCCCATAGCCAGCGAAGCCTAAGAGCTGTACTGAACCTCTGGATATCCTTGATGCCCAAGCCTCCTAGGGATTTTGGCTTGCTAGCTTGCTTCCAGTTGACCAGGCAATGGCCTCCAGAGCAGTTCTCTTCTCCTCTCCAAAGGAATGACCTGAGGATCTTCTCAATTCTTTTTGTTGCCCACTTGTCGAGCTTAAAGGCCGAAAGGAAGTAGACTAGGCATGGGGATAGGACCGAGTTTATGAGCGTCAATCTCCCTGCTCGAGTAAGCATCTTCCCTTTCCATCCTGCTAGCCTGGAGGTCAGCTTGTCAAAGATTGGTTGCACGTCGGTTCTGCGAAGCTTGGAAGTGTGGAGGGGAAGGCCGAGGTAGGTGCATGGGAAATGCTTCAGCTGCGCTTGAAAGTTATGCGTAACCCTCTGTACAGTGGCCTGTGAGCATCTTATTGGGTAGATGCAGCTTTTCTAAAAATTGGTGTGGAGCCCTGTTGCATCACCGAAAATCTGGAGGCAGGCTTGGATGGCCTGCATTTCAGATGGGTCAGGATTTGCGAAAATGGCTACGTCGTCTGCGTAGAGGGAGATTCTCAGCTCGTTATTTATGCCCGCCATTGGTTTGATTAGGTTCGCCTGTATCGCTCGGAGCAGGAGCTTTTGGAGGGGGTCGATCACTAGGATGAAAAGGAGGGGGGATAACGGGTCGCCCTGTCGAAGACCCCTGTGGTGCCAAATGCGCTGAGAGCGTTCACCGTTACGATAATGCAGCTAGAGGACGAAGCCAGAATGCAGGCAAGCCAGTCTGTCCATCTTTGGCCAAAACCCAAGATGCGAAGAAGCTCAAAGAGGTATTCCCAGCTAACGGAATCGAACGCCTTCTGAATATCTAACTTGAGAAAGAGCCCTGGGATCCTGTTTTTGTGCAGCGCTTTGTTAGTGTTCTGGGTAAAGATGAAGTTGTCCTGGATAGCTCGTTTTTTGATGTAGGCGCTCTGTGTCGTCGAGACAATAGACTCTAGTTCAGGCGCTAGTCTGTTGGCCATGATCTTGGTAATTATTTTCCCGAAGGTGTGAATAAGGCTAATAGGCCGAAAATCTCCAATCTGCGTCACTTGCTTTTTCTTCGGGATCAGCACGACTTCTGCACCGTTAAGCAAGTGTAACCTGTCGGTTCTGAAGCAACAGAACTGGTTGGTCGCTTGTACCAGGTCTTCCTTGATAATTCCCCAGAACAGCTTATAGAATCGACCTGTGAATCCGTCTGGTCCCGGAGATTTGTCGTTCGGCATTGAGTTTATCGCGTTAAGGATCTCTTCTTCTGTGAATTCTTCCTCAAGGTGATTTAGATCGTGACGCTGAAGTCGCAAGAGCTCCCAATTAAAGGTGTGCGGTCTCTGTCTCTTGGTTCCAAGGATCGAGCTGAAGTGGTCTGTAATGAGGGACAATTTCTCATTCTGATTGCACACTGTCTGGTTACTAAACTGCAATGCAGCGATGGTGTTTCTTCTTCTGCGAGAGTTTACTTTGAGATGGAAGAAGCTTGTGTTCGCGTCGCCCTGCTTGATCCATTGAGCTTTTGCTCTCTGCTTGTATCGGAGTTTCTGTATGACAGCTAAACCGAGAAGCCTGGCCTTGAGATTCTTTGTCAGCATAAACTCGTCATCACTTAAGCTTCTGAAGTCCTGCGCCCTGTCAAGCTGTGCAATGATTTCGGTAGCCACTGCGAATTGCATTCGGGTATTGCCAATGAGGTTTGAGTTCCATTTGCGCAGCGTTTTAGCGAGTCTGGATAGCTTGACATGCAGCCGGGTGATGGCATCTGTGGGAGTCGCTGTTCTTTGCCAACAGTCGTGGATAACTTGTGTGTATTCCGGGAATAGAACACCACCAGTTTTCGAACCTGAAGGAGGTAATCTTTGAGGATCTTCTTGCTCCTAGGAGAAGCAGCGAGCAGTGATCAGAGATCATTGTTGAAGAAGCCTGGAGGTGTGAGTCGCTGAACTCCATGTCCCAGTCTGTGGAGCATAGCATTTTGTCGATGTTGGTGCAGGTGGGATTGCGGCGCCCATTCGACCAGGTGAAGTCCCGGCCGTGGAGACGTAACTCTCTCAGGTGTAGGCTGTCAACCACCGCTCTGAATGCGATCATTGATCTGGCATTGAGCCGGCTGTTGTTTTTATCTGTTGCTTTTAGAATTAAATTGAAATCCCCCACGATGAGCCATCTGGGTAAGGAGAAGGGCTGGGTATCTTTAAGCTCCTGGAGGAAGCTCAGCTTGTCCTGTTCCGCCTGTGGCCCATAAACAACCGTGCAGGTCCATTGTAGGTTGCTCTCAATGTGCTTGATGTTGGCTGTGATGGAAAACGCTGCTGGGTAGATGGAGTTCAGGGAGAAAAAGTTGTCTGCACAGGCGAGGATGATACCCCCTCGAGTTCCATCTACTGGCAGCGAGCAGTAATTAGCTACAAAGCGTGGTCCGAGGCTCTGAAGGATGTCCCTGTCTTCTACTGAGCTGAGTTTTGTTTCCTGAAGGCATATAATTGTGGCCCCGTTTTGTCTGATAGCTTCTCGTACCACATCTCTTCTCGCAGCGGTGTTCAGACCTCGAATGTTCCAAGACATCAGTTTAACCTGGCTGCTTAGAAGTTATGGAATTTCATAGAAATCTCATATGTTCGTGTTCACTTTTATAGATCCCTTCTCCAACTCATTTTCTACATTCCCCTCGCTTCCTTGAGGAATAGATAGTTCATGTACTTTAAATGGTCTTAGGGAGGGAGATAGTGAGAAATTTTAGGTTCACACCACTAAAATTAAGCCATATCTATCCGTGTCCGTGGGCATAAGGAGCCCTGGCTTAGTGTATTACCGAATTGGTTGGAAGGGGGCATGCTAGTTTGGAGTCTTGGCATCAGATCTCTAGTTGTCTTCTAGTGCTCTGGCTGGTGCAATTTTATAGTAGAGAGGTGTCTTGGAGGTGCTACTGAAAAAAGTCCTTTAATATGTTACCACAGGTGGAGTATAATCTATCTTCTTCTTCTTCTTTTTTTGTAGTATTTGTGATCTTATACCAGAATAATGATTTCAAATTCTGTCACCGTGCTATCACTGCTTACTATATATTACTGATGGACCATAGTTGAAAAACAAATGTCACACGTGCAACAAAACGGGCCTCTGAATTTTAAGTTGTCTAGAAGCCAACCTCATTATTGAAGCTAGATATCGATGCTCCTTTTGGCATTGCGATGGATTATGTTAATCAAGCCGGCTTTTGCCTATTTTACTTTTGTTTAGCTAATTTTTTTACTTTCATGATTATTTTTTCACAGCAACTTATAAATAAGTTTAGCACGACGCAGTTCAGCAACCGCGAATTGAGTCTGAAGAAAGCTCCAACTCTTTTTTTTTGTCAAGGATGTCTTTGCATATACTAATTTGAGGCTTCTTTGTAGCCCCTACATAATCCTAAAAGACAAATAGAGTTAGCAATTTCCACATTACTTAATCTAACGAAAGGAAGATTTCAAAAAATTCCCATTAACACTACTACAGATAGCATTTAACGGGACGCCACCTGTACAGACGGCAACAGGGAGCCGTCTGCACAATTCTTAGTCCAGACGGTTCCCAACACGAACCGTCTGCACAAATCAAGACCACGGATGCCGAACAAGCGGGACGGCACAGTGCAGACGGCTGCCGTTGGGAACCGTCTGTACAAATAATGCAGACGGTTCCAAACTGCAGCCGTCTGCACTGTGCACAACAGTCTAGACGGCTCCCAACTGGGACCGTTTGCACTATTTGTACAGACGGTCCCAGTTTGGAGCCGTCTGCACTAATAAATACAGTACAGACGGCTCCCAACCGGTACCGTCTGTACAAATAGTGCAGACGGTCCCAGTTGGGAGCCGTCTGCACTAACCCGTACAGTACAGACGGTCCTAGTTGGGAGCCGTCTGTACTATTTGTACAGACAGTTACCAACCTGGAGCCGTCTGTACTAATGTAGTCGCTCACTCCTTCACTCCCACTCCGTCACTCCCGCTAGCTACTCACTCCGGCATCTCGAGCTGCCCGCAAGCGCCGCCGCCACCGGAGCTCGTGCCGCCCGCCGGCGACCTCCCCAAGCCGCCGCCGCCTCCCGCCGACGCTCTGCCGCCGCCGCCGCCGCTGCCGCCGCCAGGCCCGCCCCGAAGCTTCCCCGCTGCCGGCCGTGGCCTCCACCTCACCGCCGGCCGCCTGCCTCGCTCCGCCGCCTCCCGGTAAGCCGCCGCCCTCCCACGTCCACCGCCGCTGTCCCCCGCCACCGCCGGTTGCCGCCGGCGAGCTCGGCCGGCGTCCCGGCCGACCGCCGGACCTCAGGCGACTTAAGGAAAAAAAATAAAAAAAATAAAACAAAAACCAGTGGGACCCACCTGTCAGAATATATTAATATTTATTTATTTATTTATTATTTTTACTGAGGAAAAGATCAAAAAGAGTATTTAAATAATTAAATCTTATAAAAATCATAGAAAATCATTATTAGTCAGAAAAATGCAAATAATATATCAAAATGTTTAGAAAAATAAGATCTACGCAATTATGTCATTTTGATTCGTGTTTGCATTGTAGAAAAAATAAAATTGACTAAAAACTCAAATTAGGGTTTCCGGAACCGCCGGAGAAATTAGGATCGCGATATTTTGAGCGTCCGGACTCCGATGAAATTGATTCTATTTGCATTAGTCCTTATGTTATGTCATCTATTCGATGACATGCATTTTCATCTCAGGCCGATGTTTCGCATTTTGATATTTATGTTTGTACCCTTAAACCCTTAAACTGCAGTACGATTTCTAGATAAGCTCCTTTTTCCCGATGAGAAGCTAGGTCGCTTTCTTTTATTAGGTCAATCTAACACTAATTTCCTTGTTGTGCAGTGCGTGTAGCTTGATGGATCGGGTGTGGATGTACGGTTCTCGTACGAACCAAGCGTACCTTGACGGTGTGACGAATTTCTGAGAGTTGCCGAGGAGGATAGGTTGAAGAAGGGTGTTGAATATATATATTGTCCTTGTTGCGACTGTAGAAATGAGAGATCATTTCTCGGACACAACTCAGCGCTACAGATCCAAGCGCACTTGATTATTAGGGGCTTCAAACCGGACTACGCGTGTTGGACCAAACATGGTGAAGAGCAGAACATGTCACAGGAAGACGTTGGCATCGTCGAAGAACCCGAAGTCAACGAAAGGAGAGAACATGGCGACGAAGTAGTTGCAGACGATGATTGTGGCCGCCACGAGGAAGTAGGTGCAGACGATGACTGTGGTGGTGCAGAGGACGATGATAGGTTGGATCAGATGCTGCGCGATGCCGACGTGAACTTTAATACTGAGAGAGACTTACACAAGTTCATGTACTTGATTGAGGACTCAGAGAAACCTTTGTTTCCGGGTTGCAAGCCGAAATACACAAAGCTGTCATCCATGCTCGAGCTGCTCCAACTGAAAGCTAGCCATGGTTGGTCAGACAAGAGTTTCACGGCGCTCCTAGGTCTCCTCTCCGAGATGCTTCCGGATGGTAACGAGCTGCCCAAAAACACGTACCGAGCAAAGCAGGTGGTTTGTCCCCTGGGGATGGAGGTAGAAAGGATACATGCATGTCGGAACGACTGTATCCTGTACCGTAATGAATTATCGAACTTGCGTTCATGTCCAATGTGCAAAGCATCTCGTTACAACCGTAAGAGCCAACCAGACGACGGCGAGTCTTCCATCGAGCCGAAGAAAGGAATTCCCGCTAAGGTGGTGTGGTACCTGCCCGTAATTCCGCGTCTAAAGCGTTTGTTCGCGAACCCAAAAGAGGCCAAATTGTTGTGCTGGCACTCGGAGGACCGTAAGAAAGATGGAAAGCTAAGACACCCTGCCGATTCCGCGCAGTGGAGAACATCGACATGATCTTCAAAAACTTCGGTGCGGAGCCGAGGAATATAAGGTTCGCGTTGAGCACGGACGGAATGAATCCTTTCGGCAACATGAGCAGCCGGCACAGCACTTGGCCAGTTGCTCTTAGTATGTACAACCTACCACCTTGGCTGTGTATGAAGCGGAAGTACATCATGATGTCACTGCTTATCCAAGGGCCGAAGCAACCTGGGAATGATATTGACGTCTACCTAAGACCTTTGGTGGAAGATCTGAAAACACTGTGGAACGAAGGGGTGCAGGTATGGGATGCGTACAAACAAGAGAACTTCACCCTACACGCCATGTTGTTCTGCACGATCAATGATTTGCCTGCCCTATGCAACCTTTCGGGCCAGAGTAAAGAGCCAGACAAGGCTTGCCCTCAGTGCTTGGATGGTACGGCGAGTAGGTGGCTGGCCCACTCCCGTAAGACGGTGTTCATGCGCCACCGTAGGTTCCTTAAGAGGAATCACCCGTACCGCAACATGAAGGACCAATTTGACGGGACGAGGGAGAGAGCTTTATGTCCAAGGCATTACAGCGGGCAAGAGGTGTACGATATGGTTAAGGATATCGACGTTGTCCTTGGAAAGAGTGGTAAAAAAGCGAAGGCCAGCGGCATGTGGAAGAAGAAATCAATATTTTGGGAGTTATCCTACTGGCAGCACCTTGAAGTTCGCCACTGCATCGACGTTATGCACGTAGAGAAGAACGTGTGTGACAGCCTGATTGGTCTCTTACTCAATATTCCAGGGAAGACGAAGGACGGCCTCAACGCACGCCTCGACTTAGTAGACATGAAGATCAGGCCCGAGTTGGCACCTGAGCCCTCCCAACAAGGCAGAACAAGGCTTCCTCCGGCCTGCTATAACCTGAAAAAGGCCGAGAGGACCGAACTATGCCGGTGCTTGCAAGGTGTGAAAGTTCCGTCCGGTTACTCCGCCAACATCTCGAAACTTGTTTCGATGGAAGATCTAAAATTGGTCGGCATGAAGTCCCACGATTGCCATGTGTTGATGACACAGATGCTTCCTGTTGCAATCCGAAATATCCAGCCGAGCTATCTCCGAGACACAATCACTAGGCTGTGTTACTTCTTCAACACAATCTCTCAGAAGGTCATCGATCCCGAAGCACTAGATGTGTTGCAGGCCGATCTGGTGAAGACATTATGTCATCTTGAGATGTACTTTCCTCCGTCGTTTTTTGATATCATGGTCCATGTTACCGTCCACCTCGTGAGAGAGATAAAGATCTGTGGACCGGTATTTCTACGCCAGATGTACCCATTTGAGCGGTACATGGGAATTCTCAAGCAGTACGTACGAAATAGATCTCGTCCAGAGGGCAGCATCGTCGAAGGTTACACAACCGAAGAGGTGGTCGAGTTCTGTGTCGATTACATGGACCAGCTCAAACAGATAGGTGTGCCTACGTCTCGCCACGAGGGGAGACTGGATGGCAAAGGGACCATAGGAAGGAAAACACTCATCCCTGACTACGCGTCGTTATCTCAAGCCCATTTCGCAGTCTTGCAACACATGACTGAAGTTGCCCTGTATATCAACATGCATAAGGACGAGCTGCGCAGAGAGAATCCAGGCCGTACGGAGGCTTGGCTTACCAGACAGCACAACCGCAGCTTCAACAACTGGTTGCGGGTTCGAAGTGCTAATAGTACAACAGAGGAGAATATTGGCTGGTTGGCCAGATGGCCAAGTCACACGATCCTGAAATTTGAAGCCTACGACATAAATGGGTACACCTTTTATACCAGAGCACAGGATACGAAGAGCACGGTACAAAACAGCGGTGTCCGCATAGATGCCTTCCAGGACAAACGTGGGGTGTGTGCGTACTACGGGTACATTGAGGAGATCTGGGAACTCGACTATGTACGTTTCAGGATCCCCCTCTTCCGGTGCCGTTGGGTCGCACTCTCAAGTGTTAAGGTCGACAAGTACGGCATGACTACAGTGGACCTCGAACGTGCCGCATACAAAGAGGAACCATTCGTACTCGCTAAACAAGCTACTCAGGTCTTTTATGTCCAAGACCCGACAAATCAGAAACTTCACGTAGTCCTTCAGGGGAAAAGAAGGATTGTCGGAGTTGAGAATGTCGTGGACGAGGAAGAGTACAATCAATTTGATGAGTACCCTCTTGGAGACGGCACCACGCTCAACGAAGAACAACTACCGCTCGGGGCCACCTGCTATCTGCGCGTCGATCATCAAGAAGGGCTGGTTATTAAAGGAGATTAGGTTATTTTCTATGATCTAACCCGATTGTTATGTATCGTCACCAGGGTTTTTTGTATGAACTATTAATGTAATAAAAATATGAAAATAGTTGTACCATGAAATTGTACATATGAAAATATGAATTTATAAAAAAAGTTCAACTCGTTTGGAGTTCATATGAAGTTTTTATGAATTTTACAAGTTTAAGGCATTTTTTGCATTCAATTTTATGAGTTCCCAATGAAGAGAGTAATATAAAACCTTAGTTTACTACACATTATTACTGCCTTTAAATGCAACATGAAATTTAAAAAAGGTAAAAAGATGAAAAAAATGACCGGCTACACTGGGGTTTTGGTTTCCAAAGCCTGCACCCAAATCAAGCCCATCACAGGCGACATGGGCCGCAGCCCAAATCAAGCCCATCACAGGCGACTCGGGCACAGACCCGTACTGACCAGCGGCCCCAGTGGCCAAGGCGGACGATCGGACGAATATGCTCAGATGAGAGAAGCTCGACAGCACCGCTCAAGGAACGGTATATAAACCGGTCGAAGGCTTCATAAACTAGCGAGGTGGGACTAAAAGTCCCACCCCGCGTCGGCTCTGCACGGTGCATTAGTAGTCCAGACGGTTCTATAAAGGAAAGCGTCCGCACTAATTAGTGCAGACGGCTCCACATTGAGACCTGTCTGCACTAACGTTAGTGCGGACGGCTCCATATGGAGAACCGTCTGCACTAATCAGTGTCCCGCCTGCACTATTAGTACAGACGGTTCTCAATATAGAGCCGTCCGCACTAACGTTAGTCCAGACAGGGCTCAATATGGAGCCGTCTGCACTAATGCGTGGGGGGCGCTTTCCAGTGGGAGAGGCGGAACGCGGGAAGGTGGAAGGCGCGCGGGGGGGGTAAACGGGCCGGCCGAGGCGGCCTAACAGGCTTCGGCCTCTTTTCCTTTAAAGATTTTTCTTTTTCTTTTATTCCTCCTGTCATTTTATGTATAAATATTTGTCCAAAAATTATGAACTTTTTACAGGCGCCTTCTAACATTATTTGGAACCTGCTGTAGAAGTTTGAGGTGATTTGGAGTTCATTTGAATAGGGTTCTAGTTCAAAGCTAGGGTTTGACCTAATTCGATGATTTGAACTAGAGCTAGGTCCTATCATTCTCCAAAAATTCTGAAATTTTGCATTAAGTTAATGTTCCCCTATTTATGTCCATCCCTGAAGTTTGGTGAATTTTTATACTCATTTGCTTGCCCATTTTCTATGATTTTCAGAAGTTTAAGTCATTTCTAGTAATAGATAACCCTATTTCTAGTAATAAATAACCTTGAAATTTTTCTACCCTCAAGATATACCATTACATGTTCCATGTTAAAATTTGGCATTTTTCGGGGTTCGTTTGCTATATTTAAGTCATTTAGTGCATTTCTAGGCATTTAGTGAATATAATTCAAATTGAACTGCAAGTGCATGAAAAATTTGGCAAAATTATGATGAAAAATCCTATTTGTGGTCTTTAGTCTATGTTTAGGCCTTATCCAAGAAAAGGAAAGGAATTCCAAACATCAAGGTGCCAAGATTCGACCCCGAACATGGAGGTTATTGATTTTTTAATTCCGAAAAATGCAAACGAAGTCTGAAAAACATGAAACTTGGCATGGTGCCCTCATGTGGCATCAATATGCTGTGGTAAAAATTTGAGAAGGTTTTGCAAAAGTTGTGACGTACAGTTGAAAGTGCATCCACTCCCATGGAGCTTGGGAGGATGGCTATCTTGCCCCAGAGTTTGGTTTTGATGGTTATTGGCAATCCTCACCTGTGTCTAATGTTTTGCAATGAGTGTGAACAGGGATTAGATGGATAGGTGAAAGCTGAAGTGAGACAACTGTTGATGATGAGCCCTAAAAAGAGCAAGAAACTGGGAAGGTCAGAAGGACCAGCTGAGCTAGGTTCCTGAGGCACAGTTGCGAGGAAGCCGAGGCTGTGCTCGAGGGCAAGCGAGGTGATGGTTGCTTGATGGAGTTCAAGGGCCGTGAATGCAAGCTTGATAAGTCCTGGAGGAGCTAGGAAACTGGTGGATCAGGACCAAGGGTTCGCTGTGCGTCTACAAGGGCAGTCGTCTTCGGTGAAGAAGCTTGGAACCAGTGCCAAGGGTCTGAGCGAGCTGGACAGGGACTGTGGCGATGCCATTGCTCTCTGATCAGTTTTAGGCTTGTAGTGAGCCGGCCAGAGTTGTGCTCAGGTGCTGCCTGAGGCAACCGAGTCCACCTGAGTTTGGCATCTGAGACTCAGGTGGGTAGCTCAGCCGCGGCTAGTAGGTTACCAGAGGTGCATGTTAGCTGAGTCTCAGACAGGTTAGGTCTGGTGGCTCTTTATCTAACGTGGCATGAGGGTAACGGCTAGCTGCCAGGGACCCTATAAATAGGGAACCTGGGGAGGTTTTCAACCTCGACCTTTACCTAACCTTTGCCTCTAACCCGATAGCAACCTGTTGAGAAAGATAGTGCTCTAGGTCTCCAAGTGAGTGTTGCCTGCGTGCATCCATCATGAGAGAGAGTTTCTTAGTCCTTCAGGTGTAGCATTCGAGGTACTGGTTCCTCCAAGAGTGGGAGTGCTCTTGGAGTTGGTGAGCAAGCCAAGTCTTGTGTGGCTGCCACCAAGAATCTGTGAGGGCGATTCGGGTCTGCCTGTCTTGCTGCGGCAAGATCAAAAGGATTCCACACAAGAAGGTACTCGAGGAAAGAGCATGTTTTGGTGCCGGCTGTGAGAACAGCTTCCTCACGGAGACGTACTGCTTCGCAAGAAGTAGGAACTTCGGTAAAACAAATCATTGTGTGCTTTACTTTCTGTCTTGTGATCTGCTCTTACTTATTCTGATATCTATGTATGCTTAGATCACTAGAGCACCTTTATTTGTTGCACACTAACTGAGTTTCCTCACCTGAGACTCAGTTAGCTCCTGCTAAAGCTAGTACCTTTCTTGTTCACGTCATCTGATGCACTCACCTGACTCTCACATCTAAGACTCTGTTAGCTCTGAATATAACTTGCTCTACATCAGCTGAGTTTACTATCTGAGTGTCTGGTGTTTATCTGATATATCTTGCTGAGTCTCAGTTACCTGCATCAGTTGCATATATTTTCTCTAGGATTGACCTATCTCCAGAAGAGAAACCCATTAGGCATTTTAATATCTAGAGCCGACCTATTCACCCCCCCTCTAGTCGACTCTGAGATCCCTTTCAACAGTACTTACAAACCGGACCATTTCCGAGGAAGAATCTAGGTTTCGAGAGGGAACGGGTCAGATTTGAAGGCAAAGTGACGGTTGCTTCATCCGTTAACCTTGAATAACAGTTATACCATAAAATTTACAGATTAAAATATGAATTTACAAAAAAAGTTCAACTCAATTGGAATTAATATGAATTTTCTATGAATTTTACAAGTTTATGGGTTTAAGGGCATTTTCAAACATTTCCATAACAGTAACATGAATAACAGTTATACCATAAAATTGCCAAGAATAAAATATAAATTTACAAAAAAAGTTCAACTCAATTGGAATTCATATGAATTTTCTATGATTTTCAGAATTTTAAGTCATTTCTAGAAATAGATAACCCTTTTTCTAGTAATAAATAACCCTAAAAAAATCTTTGTGCAGACGGCTCGTAGTACAACACAGTATTGAGAACCGTCTGCACTAATATAGCCAGGCGTCCCACCCTACAGTACTATTAGTCCAGACGGCTCCATATTGCGAACCGTCTGCACTAATGTAGCAGGGTCTGCGTTTGTAAGGTTTAGTCCCACCTCGCCCGTCGACCGCGCGGTTGAGTGGTTTATATACCCGGGCCGCGCGGCTCGGGTTGAATTCCTCTGCACAGTTACTGGGCGCTTATACTCGGTGCCCCCCTCGTATGAAACGACACCTGGCCCGGCCTGCGTGTGCGTGTGACGTGTCGATGCCCTTTCGGGCAACCGCGTTCCCCCGCCGGCGGCAAACATTTTTGTCGCTGAAAAATCTTTGTGCAGACGGCTCGTAGTATGGAAGCGTCTGCACTAACAATTATCCCGACGGCCCCGTATTGAGAGCCGTCTGCACTAATATAGTCAGGCGTCCCACCCTTCAGTACTATTAGTCCAGACGGCTCCGTATTGAGCACCGTCTGCACTAATGTAGCAGGGTCCCGCCTGCAATCTTTGTCCAGACGGCTCGGTACTGAGAACTGTCTGTAGTAATAATAGTGCAGACGGATCTTGGTGTAGAACCGTCTGCACTATTAGTCCGGACGGTTTCTGTTTTCCGGACCGTCTGGAATAGCTTCTATAATAAATCCCCTCTTTCCAAAGCCGCGCTCCAGTTTCAATTTTCGCTAAGTCCTTAGCCCTAGCGCCCGAAGCCCTCTGCCCAGACAACGCCGCCGCCACCCCGACGCCATCCCTCTGCCCCGACGACACCGCCGCCCAGAGCCCTCGGCCCGACGCCGCCGCCGCCTTCCCGACGCCATCCCTCTGCCCCGACGAGCTCCGCCGCCCCCCAGCTCCCCGCCCTCGAGGTCTCCGCCGCCCCCAAGCTCCCCGCAGCCCCCGAGCTCCCCGCCACCCCCGATCTCCGGCGACCTTCCTCGACCGCCCCCAAGCCGGTTTGTACTCCGGCCCGGTTATTGGAGGAATGTTGACTGCTATGGTGTAAATGTGCTTCTGTGGTTTCTATAGCTTTGCTTGTTTGATGAATGTAGGCAATATGCTTGCTGTAATGCTGGAGGCTTGAGAAGAGTGTCTCAGTCTCATTGATTGCTGTAGCTTTGCTTGTTTGCTGCACTAGCATTGGCCAATATTGTTGTCTACATTTTAAACCAGTTGATGAATATGTTGGCACTAGTTTTTTGTGGTCAATATTACTGTTGCTTAAACTTTCATGGCAGATAATGTGAATCATAGCATTAGTTATGGACCTTATGGTAAATCTTGTGCGTATACTTCTTTCTGTATGATGGGAAGATGATGACCTGCTCAAAGTTGGTGGTAGTTTTGATCTTTTTTCCTTGCACAAGGGACCACCTTGCAAGAATTCAAGTCATTTGAATATTAGTATGCATTCTCAGAACATCGGACTGTAGATTTGCTTATTCGCATATTGGAGGTAAAATATGAATGTATCAAGAGTATATGTGGTGTACTGGAGCTGAAATGTTTAGTCCAATTTGACCCTAGACCCTAGTTAAATATTGTTGTATACATTTTGCTTCTTTTTCTTATACATTTGTTTAATCAGTCATATGTAGTATTTGATTAATTATAAATTCATACCTGCACACTTTGATGTTATTTGGAGAATACCATGTAAGAAACGTGAAGACTTTTGGTGATTTGTTTGTGGAAGCCAAAGCCCTTTGTGTTATTTCTTTGTCTTGGCATATATGGAAACAAAGGAAACAAAGAAAGATATCTAGTACACTCGAAGCGAAAGAATGTCTAACTAGACAGAAAAAGTCTAGAGTTAGAGTTAGAGAAGAGTGAATTTGACGCAAGGAGAACGAACTACGACTATAAGAAGTAGAAGAAGATTCATGTATATAACCAAGATTATAGACAAGAGAGTCGATTTTAGATAATACTAGATGACTGCAATTTAGACGATAGCTAATATAGAATATAGAGATAGTAGAAGATAGAAGAATAGAAGCTGACAGATAAGAGTAGAAGCTGTAAATGAATAAAGAAAGAATAGACACACACGGGAGACTTTAGAGTAATAGAGAGAAGACGAGTAGAGATAGACCATTAAAGCGAACGTTACTAGTATTGAACTATACACAAGAGAGTATAGATAGTTCCGACTACAATAAACTCTACACGTAAGAGAAAAGAGAAATATAGAAAACTGATATCTGAATTTTTCGTCTTTTGAAGATGGCGTCCGGAGGAGATGAACGTGACCTGCCGGTGGCCTCTTCTCCTCGACAAGATGAGCCGCACAGTGGACCTCAACCGGCTGCACCTGAGCCCACCGAACATGCAGAAGCCTCGTCTCATGAGCAAACCGAAGAATCGGGTGGGCAGAAGCGAAAGCGAGGTGGCCGAGACAAAAACAAAATGCCCACGGTCACTACACAATAACTCATGTCAGCGACGAGGGTGTGCCCATATTGCCGCAGAAGGCTCAGGCGGCATTCCGCAGTGCGTGCGCCTCACTGGCGAGGACGAAGGTCCGGATAACGTACGCCAGCTGGCTGTCAGTGCCGGAGAACGAGAAGGAGTTCCTGTGGAGCACAATCAAAGGTCAGTTCGACTTCCCGGAAGGTACCAAACAGGCCGTGGAAAGACAGGCAAAAGCCAAGATGGGCAAGGCCTGGAAGACCTTCAAGAGCGAGCTTTACAACACATACGTGAAGAACAATCTTATGCCCTACAGGCAGGACCCGAAGACTTACGGGTTCTTGGAGGATCAATGGGCAGAATTTGTGGAGAGGTGCACGTCGGAGGAATTCGTGCAGAAGAGCCAGGCAAACAGGGCCCGTCAGGCATGCAACGTTCACCCCCACAGGCTCGGAAGCGGGGGGTACGCGTGCAAAGAGCTGGAATGGAGAACAGAGGACGAGCGGGCGTCTCAGGAGAGTCGCGACACACCGTTCTCCCAGATCCCAGAGAGGCGGGCCCGGAACTGGTATCGCGCAAGGGCCAACATCTCGGCTGATGGCACCGTCGCCTTCAACAAGCCCGAAACCGTCCAAGTGGCTGAAAACATCATGCGACTATCAGAACAATCCGCCCAAGGAACTTTCCAAGCAGCCAGGGAGAAGGACATACTAACCTCGGCTCTGGGAAACAAAGAGCACCCGGGTCGAACGCGTGGCCTAGGTGTGACGGTTCCATGGAAGCTGGGATTCCCGGACGATGCGGGACAGTACAGGAGTCGGAGGAGAACAAAAGCAGAGCGCGAGGCAGCCGAGCGTGAACGGATGAAGAAAGAGCTGATGGACGAAATATTTGCAGGCCTAGAAGAGAGGATCGATGCAAGGGTCGAAGAACGGGTACGGCAGATAAGGCAGGAGGATGCAGCCGCCGGGGCCGAACGCAGCCCCGCAACCTCATCCCCACATGGTCGGCGCCGGAGTAGCTGCGCATCCGTGGAAAACGAGAATGCCGAAGACGTGGAAGAACAATCCCCACCGCAGCACGTTCGAGATGACGACCGAGCCGACGACTTACCTAATTTGGACCCTATTCTGCGAAGACGTCAATGAAAGATTCCCTCTCGACAAGATAGCGGTGGCAACCAAGTGCAAGCTCCTCGTGCCCAGCAGTTTTGGCCCCGATGACATGCTTGAGGCTGGCCAGGGGTTAGTATTTCCACCTTCAGAAAGCACGATGACGGTGCACAGAGTTCCGCTAGCGGCGGATAAAGCTAAGGTGGCAGTGGACATGGTGCATGCGAATTGCAGATCCTTCAGACTTCCTGTACCGCCGGAGGACGACGTCACGACACTGGGGCAGGCCATCCACACGTTCATCCAGTGGCCGAAGAAGTACATTTCCCTAGTTGCCCCTCCACCTCCTCCACGGCCGCTGTCTCCGGTGCATTACGGTAAAGATTTCTCAATCCGTCCTCCTCCACCGAAGGTGAAATCCGCTTCAGCACGATCTCAGCAATCTAGCAGATCTAGCCAACAGGCTGCCAAAACAGCTCCTCAAGCTTAGCGTAGGGCCACCAGAAATAGCACAAAGTCGGCCAAGGGCAAAGAGGTAGACGAAGAACCCGAGATAAGAAAATACACGGAACGGCAGCCGCTAGTGACACGGGCGGCGTTAGAGCGACTTGGTTGGGCAGCCACGATTTTGCACGATTATTAAGTGAAGAGGTCCAACGAGGAGACAGAGCTTCCTCAGAATATCTGCGCCGCGTACAAGCGGCAACATTTCCTTCATGCAAGTGGAACCTTTACCATCGAGTTCTCAGATTTATCAGACCTCTACCGTCATGACGCCCTCGATGCCAGCCTATTAAGATGCTGGACACTGTAAGTGTTCTCAATCACTGTTTAAGCTAAATGAATTGCCTAACTTATTGATACGCTCTTTCAATGACATTACTTTTATGTGCAGACATATGATTCAAGAGGCTAGGATAGATAACCCTAATATCGGATTCCTCGATCCGGGAGTGGTCATATGCACAATGGTCCAATTCCAGCCGAACGAGGTCGAGGATTACATTTCGGACGCCATGCTCGTTCAGTGTACTAAGCGCGCCATTCTTCTACCGTACAACTATGGCTTCCACTGGATGCTCGTCGGCCTCGAGCCAGAACGTCTACATGCCACGTACTTCGACTCTAGGGACTACCCACCAGAGAAGTACGCAGATTTGACGACGGTGCTCAACGGGGCGTTCAAGAAATATGTTGCCAAGGGCGGGCTTGTGAAAACAACAAAAACCGAACCTACCCACCGATTTCATTTCCCGGTAATAATTCCTCCCTCGCCCAAGAATAATCACCTCGCACGTTCTAATATTTATTCGGTAAAACTAAATTACCCTGCAAGTAACCATGATTTCTACAGTGCCACAAGCAGCCGCCGGGCAGCAATCTCTGTGGATACTATGTGGCGACATATATGATACAGATCGTTGGCTCTAGTCCGGTAGAGCTGGAGGTTAGTGTCATTACACTATATGTAGTTCCATTTTTCATCGTTCGGACGTCGTGCCTAACCTAGCTATTTAATTTCCTTGTGCAGACTTTGAAGTTCCCTACAGAAGAGCTCGACACTGAGGGCGTCTCGATTGTTCAAAAACGGTTAATAGCTTTCATATTTAGAGAGGTGTTGAAGGAGACCGGAGAGTTCCATTGTCCTCAAATTGCTCCTCAATGACTTGAGAGTTTTTTTCACTAACAATGCATGTAAATGACTTTGTGGTTGTCGAGAATGATCTTTTAAGTTTGCTTCTGAATGTTATGTCTAAGATCAGTGATTACATTGTGTGTCTGTGTATGCTATGCCCGTGATTGATCACTTTGTTTCTAACGTTTTCACTGCCGCACGGCATCCTTACCCTGCCGCACGGCTGCTGCGACAGCGGAAACGGTAGTTTCCACTGCCGCGGCAGCAGGCGGCAGCAACGTCGCCCTGCCGCACTGCTGCCGCGGCAGCAGAAACCTCTGTTTTCGCTGCCGTGGCAGCAGGCGGTAGCACTGTCGCCCTGCCGCACTGCTGCCGCGGCAGCGGAATAAGTCATTTCCGCTGCCGAGGCAGCAGGCGGCCGCAACGTCACCTTGCCGCACGGCTGCCGCGGCAGCCGAAACGTCCGTTTCAGCTGCCGTGGCAGCAGGCGGCACTACCGTAGCCCTGCAGCACTGCTGCCGCGGCAGCGGAATCAGCCATTTCCGCTGCCGCGGAAGCAGGCGGCAGCATGCCGCCTTACCGCACGGCTGCCGCGGCAGCCGAAACGTCCGTTTCAGCTGCCGTGGCAGCAGGCGGCGCTACCGTAGCCCTGCAGCACTGCTGCCGCGGCAGCGGAATCAGCCATTTCCGCTGCCGCGGCAGCAGGCGGCAGCATGGCGCCTTGCCGCACTGCTACCGCGACAGCAGAAACGGGTTGTTTCTGCTGCCGCCGGCAGCAACGCTCTCCTAACACAGCATTTGTGCAGACGGTTCCAGGGGTAGAACCGTCTGTACAATTAATTTATGCAGACGGTTCTGAAAACGGAACCGTCTGTACAAATGATTTTGAAGTACTGTTGTATGCATTTGTGCAGACGGTTTTATTGTTGGGAGCCGTCTGTATAAATGCTTCGGAGGCACTGTACCAGATAGTAGTACAGACGGCTCGTGTGTGGAGCCGTCTGTACTAAGTGTTTGTACAGACGGTTCAATAACCGTCTGGACAAAGTTCATTTGTCCAGACTGTTTCGTCCAGACGGTTCGGAAAACCGTCCCGCCCGGTGTTTCCGAACCGTCTGGACAAATGAATTCTGTAGTAGTGTAATGAGAGTAAAAGGAAATCCCTAACTATCTTTTGTTAACGGTGTCACATAAAGGCATAGGATGCCACCGTCAGGGTCCTCATGACCTGACCAACCGATTTCTATGACATAATCTAAACGAAGAATAATTGCAAATACATCGATCTAGCGGCAACAATACACTTAGACAGACAAAAGTCCTTCACAAACATGGGTTCCTATACCATTGTTATACACATGCAATATGTACGTGTATCAACCTTGAATTCTAATCTACGCTGGCTACTTATAGAAATGGTTCGTCGTTGGTTACATTGATCGGTAGATTGGCCGGTTTGTATTAAAACACCAGTATTATCTTTAATAGGAGAGAATATCTTGAGCATACCTAATTTATTCATAAGTTGATTTCTTTTATATGTGTGTGTGTATATATATAAATGTATGTATGTATGTATATATGGTTTGAAGCTGTCTTGTCTCGTATGTGTGCCATGGCTTGGTTCCGTACATCGCACTTTGGATCTGATATGGAAGAGGAAGAGTTAATGAAGTTCTTATTTTGCTGAATTTTTCTTTTATTTCCACTTGGTACAAATCAACTTGCTAGAGTTATATTTAACTTGGAGTCTTGCTAGAGTTGTATTCGGCTTGGAGTCCTCCTTTAATCAGAGTTGTTATAATATGTTGCAATACGTTCTTACCAGGTGAATGGCTATAAATTTTTTCTCCAATTAAATGATGTATGTGTACAAATTTATGTGATTTTTATGTTTAAAATTTATTTCCCTGCTTCAAAAGAATGATAAAAGACACTACAAAAGAATAATAATTATAAATTGCTTGCAAAACGGTTCAAAAGAATGATATTAACCATTAAATAGAGCATAAATAATTTCAGGGGTATTACAGACATTACATATTTCATCACAGGAAATAAGCTCATATCTCAGAAGCTAAAAAGAAGGGAATTGAAGCTTATCAGGGCTTCCTCCCACCGGAGCTTCTGTGGGCAGTTAAGCCTCAGCCGGTCTATGCACAAGCCTAAGCCGAAAAGAAGGAGGCTCTAAACAGATCACAACCGATAGATCTTCATAACTGTACCTAAATAGATCACAACCAATAAATCTTCATAACTATATGTAAACATATCATATCCGATAGATCATTATAATTGAACCTAAATAGATGATTCAATACAACAACTAGCAGGCTGACTCGCCATGAACTTTTTTTCCCATATTGATCTAATATCACATGTACAAATAAAAAAAGATAATTAAAGATATTTCTCATGCAATTGTAGGAGACACCATGCTAGTTTAACTGAACACAAAACACGGCTAAGAGAGTGCCACACACGGCAAGGCTGTGTAGACAAGGCGTGACCCAATGAGTGCAGCTTTTGTGCACATGGTGTTATTTGCACCCATTAAGTTTGGCGATTTTTAAAACCATGTAAAAGTTTCAAAAAAATCTGAAAATTTTCATACTGGTATATGATGGTAAAATAATATGCTCATTTGTGACCTGTGCAAAAACAACAATAGAATACATCAAGGGATCACGAACAGTACAAGCTGGGCATATGCACAGATTTATTTATTTTGCACAGGTCGCAAATTAGCATATTATTTTACGAAAATTTACCTGTATATACTTCATTCCATCATATACCAGCATGAATTTTTTCAAATTTTTTTAAAACTTATACATGATTTTAAAAATCAGAAAAATTAATGAGTGCACATGCCACCGTGTGCACCCTGCACTTTCCCGTGACCCAAGATGGGTACAAGCTTGACTCACGCGTCAACACGTCATTTTAAGCTTGACTCACGCGTCAACACGTCATTTTATTATCTATTCAACACGTCAATTTATATTGCCTGGTCTAGTAGTCAAACTGGTGAACTTTCCGTGACAATTATGGGCCTGACCTCTTCAGACACGGATGCATGCACTACTTTTGCTTGCGCTACCGTTAAATTTATTGACCCCCTAAACTCATCGGTCTCTCGTGCCAATTCCCCCGCTCAGTCTCCTACACTAGGCTGGTTTCTCCATGGAGGCTGCCATATCTGCCGTCATAGGTGAACTTGTGAGCCGATTCATCAGCTTCCTGATGAACAAGTACTACTCAAGCCGCTCAAGCCCGGAGGAAAAGCAGGTGGAGATGATGCAGCAGCTCTTGGCTAGAGTTCGCACGGTCGTCGAGGAGGCAGACGGGCGATACATCACCAACTCTGGGATGCTGATGCAGCTCAAGATGCTCTCAAAGGCCATGTATCAAGGCTACCGTGTGCTGGATGCCATGAGATACCAATCCCTCGAGAATAGTGGCATCGACGAGGTTAGCGACTCATCCAGACCCAATTTGCCTTTTGCCAGTCCTTTCAAACGCTCTCGCAGAATTTCTTGTAGAAACAACAAGAATATGCACGGTGAGTTACATGGTGCCTTGGAAAGCTTAGAAATTGCCGTTGCTAACATGGCAGAATTTGTTATGATCTTGGGTAGATGCGAGCGCATGTCACGTAGACCTTATGATACCTATCTTTACATCGACAACTTCATGTTCAGCAGACACACGGAAAAGCAAAAGCTCTTGAGCTTCTTGTTGCAATATGACCCTCCTGGTAATGCACCAGCTGTTCTTCCGATCATAGGTGGTATGGCAGTTGGGAAGAAATCTTTGGTTGCTCATGTGTGTGGTGACGAGAGAGTTCGCTTGCGCTTCTCTTCGGTTTTGCACTTGAATGGGGATAGTCTGTTGAGAATACTTGAGCACGGAAAGTCCATGTTAGGGATGATGTTGGTAGTTGTTGAGTTTGTCTCAGACGTAGATGATGAGGAATGGAAAAAATTTCACTTATTTCTCACGAGAATGGGTAGAGGAAGCAAGGTGATCATCATAAGTAAACTTGAAAGATTTGCCAGATTTGGATCCGTGAAACCAATTTTTCTTAATACTTTGCCTTACGAGGAGTTGAGGTACTTCTTCAAGACATTGGCATTCGGGAGTGTAGATACAATAGAACATCCAAAACTAGTGCAAATAGCAGATGAATTCGCCAAGTTGCTGTATACGATTGGGTCACTTATGACAACAAATGCACTTGCATATGTATTGAGAACGAATATGAATGTTCAGTCCTGGCTTTGCATATTGGACAAGACCAGAAGCATGATTGAAAAAAACCTCTCCACGTATGGTGTGCATCCAGCCATACTTGTGGAACAAGGTCATCCAGTGGACATAACGGACTATGCTTTGCATCCACCTCGCATGATACATTATAAAACTAACATTTCAATTAAGAAGGAATCGCCAAAGGTGACACTTGCGGAACTTCTAACAGATCCTAGTGTTATACCAAAGGGGAGTTCAATCTACTGTCATGGGAATCAAGAATACCTCCCTATACTTCATTTGCAAATTTTGTCCAAGTGATGCCTGAAGGTATTCCTTTTTCAGGGAGGAAGCGGCGAGGAGTGCCCATCTAATATTGTAATCAGACTCATGTAATGTAATAACGGTTGAATTTCGAGATATATGATCAAAGGATATATGTTAAAATGGTCATGATTGTAATCAGACTCATGTAATGTAATAACGGTTGAATTTCGAGATACATGATCAAAGGATATATGTTAAAATGGCCATGTGGAAACATACCGTTTTAGCAGCGACTATATACCGTTCAACTGAAATGTTGAGTTTGTATCGAATATGTGTACGAGTGGGTTACAAGTTGGACTAGAGAAAGCGTAGTATTGTAATAGGGTACTATGGGAGGAGTCCTAGTAGGATATGAATAGAGTTGGAATTGGACTCATGTATATTGGTCTTCTATATAAGGAGAGGGACACCACACAATGTAGCCAAACCAACACGATGTAACTTGAAAAACAGTTAATAGATAGGGAGGAGCGCCCGTAGTCAAGCCCTGTGGACGTAGACCTCGTGGCCGAACTACGTTTAAAAAGTGGGTGTCTCTCATTGCCCATTCTGCAGTGTCTCGGTTTAGATCTACGCTTTCGCGTGTGGCCTCGTGATTTCGCAACATGAAAAAATAGAGATTTCAATTAAAATGGCTGGAACTATTGGACCTGGACGCAGCTCACTTGACATACTGAAGGCACGTCACGGCGGCCGTAGCTGCCAAAATCAGCCGTTGCCTCAAGCTAGCTCACATCCAATTACACTGGTCCGATTAGGCGCCATCGGTATCATCTCCGCGGTCGGCCGCCAGGTAGTGATGAGGAGCATGTAGTCGCCAGTCCCGGGAGATGGCGAGGTGGAGCAGTGGAGACCGGAGAGGGTGAAGAGAAAGGTTGCCTGCCGCCACACCGATGCGTCTTCAATTCACAGGCTGAGGGGGTGGAGGTGGCCTGTGCGGGCCGTAGGGATTCTGGCGACGCACGAATTTTCTTTTCTAAGCTACGCAAGGAAATCGTTCGGTTGAGACTTGAGACTACAAAGCAGCAGAGCTTATTTGGCTCCATGGTGTGGAACGGGGGTTGTTAGAGCATCTGCATACCTAGACGCTAAGGAGACGCTAGAGGTGAGAGAATTAGCTAGTGCTGGTGCTAAGGGATATGATGGTAAGTGCTAAGATTAAAAAGTTAAGCACCGACCGCTAAGTTTAGCACCCAATGGTAAGCTAAATAAAATATATTTTTAAAATTGTTATCAAACTCTTTTGCATCTATAGGTCATGCTAGGAGATGTGGTAAAAGAAGCTAAGAGAGGTGAAGAGATAGAGAAAGTCGATATGTCTATTTTAGCGTCTAATTTGTATATAGGTGGCAGTGGATATCCTCATTGTGTATAGAGATTCATTCGAGACAGTGGCGTGAAGAAATCTGGGAAGATGCCTCAAGTTTTGAAGGAGCAGAGGCCCATTCCCATGGAACGAACATCACCGTTGAAGTGCAAGATCGGTGACAAGGGAGAGAGAAGCGTGTCATCGTAGCAAGCATGTCCAACTAGGCTTTTGTTACGGACTATGATATCCGCCAATGACCGAGAGCATAAGCTGCAGGACAGTTATCTTGATGGTACGCAGCTTTGCAGCACGGAGACTGAACATGCAGTTGGTACGAATCGTGCGGTCGCATATGTTTGCATCCACCAAAACGATAACAAACTCTCATATAACAAGAATGTGCGCCAAAACGCTTACGAGGAGTGTACGAGAAAAGGAAGATGAGTTGGTCGCCTTACCCTGTTCTTCCTCTCCAGGCATTCCTCGATCTGTTCCTCCTCAATTCTCCTGTTTGTTCTGGAACTTTTGCCAAAATTCTGTAAATGCTACTCTATAATTCGAGTTGATATCGGATGGGTACGTTGCCAACTGGCGCGTGCCAGCAGATTTCACAATACTATTGTCAGCTATGCAATTCCCTTTTTCAGAATATTTTTTTTTGAAACAAGGCAAAAGACTTGCCATTTTCATTGATAAAGAGAGAAGGTTTTAGACATAAACCCGCAAAGCGGGGGAACAACAAATTACTCTCGCGGCATTACATTACTCAAATGCTTCGCACCCGCAATGGCCCAAAGCCAGGCCTCGTCTTTGATCTTAGTGACAATGACCATCGTTGGAGAGGCAATGTTTTGGAATACCCTTGCGTTGCGCTCCTTCCAAATCTCCCACGAAACAAGCATCATCAATGAGGCAAGGGCCCTTCTATGGCCGCTTCTCTTGTTCACGGTCAGCCCACCAAGCTTTGACCGAGGTAGCGTGTCTCTATTCCCTTGGCAAAATATCATGAAGTCCAAGCCAATTTATGATCTCCATCCAAACTCGGATTGTGTAGCGGCAATGGAAGAGAAGGTGGGCGGCGGATTCCTGGACCTGCTTACAAAGTGGGCAAAGATCACAATTTGGCCAACCCCGACGATGTAATCTGTCCGCCGTCCAAATCCTGTTTTGGATGACAAGCCAAGCAAAGAACTTGCACTTGGGAGGTGCCCATTCCTTCCACACAATAGAGGTCATGGCCGAGGAGGTAAGGCCGGCGAACTGCGCCTTGTAGGCCGTGGACGCCGAGTACTCCCCATTGGAAGTGAATTTCCACATGATCCTATCCTGAACCCCATCGACGAGATTGACGCCAGCTAACTTTTCCCAAAGCATGACAAACTCCTGGACGTCCATGAGCGAGAGACCCTGCTGCGTATTAATGTGTCGAACCCAATTGTCATCCGTCAACGCCTTCCTCACAGAGCAGCCCTTCTTGCGCGAAAGCTCGAAGATCCTTGGAGCGATATCCATGGGCCTCATCCCCTCGAGCCACGAAGATCCCCAAAAAAGCGCCTTGCAACCGTCCCCGACGGTCACGGTCGTGGCAGTAGCAAAGATGTCGCGGTCATTGTCATTACACGGAGATCCCAGCCCGAGCCACGACTTAGGGGGGTCGGCCCACTCAAACTAGAGCCAGCGGAGGCGGAGGGCAGTGGCAAACTTGTGAAGATTAAGGATTCCCAACCCGCCAGCAGATTTGGGCTTGCAGACAAGCTCCCAGTTAACTTTGCATTTGCCGCCGGAGACCTTGTCACAACCCGCCCAAAGGTAAGCACGCCTAATGCTGTCAATTTTCTTCAGCACCTCCATCGGTAACACAAGTGGCGTGAGGTGATAAATGGCAATGGCAGTGAGGACGGCCTTCACAAGAACAATGCGTCCCGTCGTGGTGACATGCTTACCTTGCCAAGGAGCTATCTTACCAGCGATCTTGTCCTCCAAGGGTTGGAAATGGATCCTCTTAAGTCTCGTGACCGAGAGGGGAAGCCCAAGGTACTTCATCGGGAAGGAAGCACGGACAGCCGGGAAGGATTGCAGAACGTCGTCGAGGTTGATATTGTCACAACAGATGGGCGCGACCGAGCTCTTGGCGCCCAAAGGAAGTTAAGGTGGCAGCCAAGAAGCGAATGTCCTCTTTGATCGGAGCCATGAAAATGGCTGCATCGTCGGCGTAGAGAGAAGCACGGACAGGTGGGGATCTCCCACTAAGCGGGTGGAGACGACCTTGCGACGTAGCCTTGGCGAGGATGTGGTGTAGGGGGTCAATGGCGAGAACGAAGAGAAGCGGGGAGAGCGGATCTCCTTGCCGAAGGCCATGGCCATGGAAAATTGGATCTCCGGCCACTCCGTTAATCAACACCCGAGACGAGGCCGAGGAGAGCAGGGCACAGACCCACTCTCGAAAGCGACTCGGGAAACCATGGTGGCGGAGCAAGTCCAACAGGTAGTCCCATCTCACCGAGTCAAAGGCTTTTTTGATGTCAAGTTTGAATAGTAGCATCGGAGTGTTGTTGCGGTTGAAACGCCTCGTCAAGTTGCGGACATACATAAAGTTGTCATGGATGCTTCTTTTTTTGATGAAGACACTTTGCGCGGTGGAAACAAGCTTGGACATATGGGGCGCGAGGCGAGTGGCCATCATTTTAGCAATGATTTTCGCAATGGCATGAATTAGGCTAATGGGCCTAAAGTCTGAGATGTCCTTGGCACCGTCCTTTTTCGGAATGAGGGCAATGTTGGCCGAATTTAGCCAATGGAAGTTGGAGACGCGCAGATTTGAGAATTGATTGATAACGCTCATGAGCTCCGGTTTGATTATTTCCCAACATTCCTTGAAAAAAGCACCCGTGAAACCGTCGGGTCCCGGAGCCTTGTCACCTGGCATGCCGAAGATGGCAGCCTTGGCCTCCTCCTCCATGAAGCTCGTCCCAAGGTCTTGGAGGTCACAGTCGGAGGTGGGTATGTTTCCCCAATTGAGGTCTTTGTCCCGATGAGCGCCTTTTTTGCTAACATTGACGAAATAACGTTGAATAATTTCCTTCTTCTGTTCATGGTTGGTAATCCAACCATTATTATGCTTGAGGCGGTGAATGAAGTTTTTCCTTCTACGGTGGTTGACCCGAAGATGGAAGTAGCGAGTATTAGCATCCCCCTCCTTGAGATTAATAACTCTTGAGCTTTGCTTCTTTCTTGTTCTCTCCAAAACAGCCAAGCTGATCACCTTTCTCTTGAGTCTCCTCTGAATGTCCTGCTCATCCGGGCTCAAAGCTCTATCCTCTTGGGCAATGTCTAGTGTCAGGATGATCTCGAGGGCCATGTGGAGCTGCACTTTGTGGTTTGAAAGAATGGTCCTACTCCACGTACGAAGCCTTTGGCTTGTTCTTTTGAGTTTGTGGAAAAGAATCTGGTAGGGCTCAACGTGGGTCGTCCTCTCATTCCACGCATCTTGCACAACCATCTTGAAGTTTGGCATCTTTGTCCAATAGTTCTCAAAGCGAAAGGACTTGGGCCGCAAGGGGCCCTTATCATCGGTAAGGAGCAGCGGACAATGATCGGAGAGCGATGACGAAAGGGCATGAAGGATATGCGAGCCAAACTCGACGTCCCAATCTTCATTACAGAAGAAATTATCTAACTTGCTCAAAGTTGGGTCACTTTGTTCATTGCTCCATGTAAATTTTCTGTTTTGAAGGTGAATCTCCTTGAGCTCGCAAGAGTTGAGAGTGTTACTAAAGCGGACAATGCGGTTGCGATCAACATTGGTACGGTTCTTGTCACGGGCGCGATAAATTTGATTAAAGTCGCCTAAGACGAGCCATTTGATTCCTTGCGCCGGCTTATGGTTGATTAGCTCTTGGTAAAAATCATCTTTTAAGTTGCTCCTAGTTGGTCCATACACCACCGTGATCTTGAAGGAAATGTTGGATCTTAGGATGGTCACATTAGCATTAAGGGAAAAAGTGCCACACAGGACACCATCCACCTTGACAGTATCTTCATTCCAGAGGAGCAGAATGCCTCCTCTGGTTCCAATTGCTGGGCGCTCAACAAAGCTTTTGAGCCTCTGTCCTCCCAGGAAGGAAGCGACAAACGTGTCGACAGCGGCGAGCTTGGTCTCTTGGAGGCAGGCTATATCACAGGGAGTGGCGACGATCGTTTCATGAACGGTTGCACGACGATCAGGACAGTTCAAGCCACGAACATTCCAGTTCAAAATATTAAGTTGGTGATCATTCATTGGGAACAAGCCTTACATCAGTCGAACAGTGGGAGCAGGTCAACATCCAGTGCAAACACACAAACATCAGAATCCCAGCCAAGGCCGAAACAAGCCAAGTCCAACACGCAAGAAGCAAGAGCCTTGCCAGGGCCAAAACGAGCAGCAGCTGCCAGCCGAAGCAGCTACAAACAGGCAGAACAGAAACAGAAAACGAGGAGCAGCAGTTATAAGCTATCATCTTAAACTAGGCAACATCAGGTTGATGAAGGAGCCATCAGCATCATGCAGTCACCGTGGCGTCATCGCTCCCCTGGACCTGCAGATCAGGTCCGTCTTCCCCACCATGTGCCATCAGGGCATCTTCCACCGCCGCTGTGAGGTCGCAGTCAAGGTTGAACAGGGCACGGAGAGCCGCAATCGCAATCTCCGGAAGCTGGCCCTTAAACAACTCGATGTACTTGCTGATCGCGTCTTCGGTGATCATTTGGCCCTCATCGACGATTCCCAGCCGCTGGCAGAGGAGCTTCTCAGCCAGGACGACGATGGGCATGTCCCTCTTCTTGGCGCGCAAGCGAGGGCTGCAGCGGGTCATCGGGAATCCAGCAATGCCGGCCAACGTCTTTTGCCTTGTTGTTGGGGGCCTCGGAGGCGTGGAGCTTGGCGTCGGCAACAGCGGCGGAAGCCGCGGGACGAAGATTGGCGTAGTCGCCTCTTCGGGCGTCGCGGGTGCGTGCTGCGGAGGCGGGCGAGGCATGGGCGAAATCGTCTCTTCGGGCATCGCGGGAGTATGCTGCGGAGGCGAGCGAGGCGTGGGTGGTCGCAGGATTACGGAGTAGGCCGCACCCAGCGGCGAGCAGGAAGGGGTGGAGCAGAGTCCCGACTGTGGCGAGATTGGAGTGCCAGCCCTAGTAGCCGCGTCAGTGACCAGAGAGGTCTGCAGACCGAGGCAGGACGCAGCCCTGCGAAGCCAGGACGAAGCGGGCGGAGAGGTTCCCAGCTCGATGACGTCGCAGGACGTGGTGCGAGGTGAAGGCGGCGGTGAGCGTCCACGGGTGTCGACGCTGAGGGGGCTCACCGGTAAGGCCCCGGGGCGCACAGTCCTGTCTCTCCTGTCCAGGGCGCGATTGCGCGAGCGTCTGCCAGAGGCGGGGATAACTGTGCCGTCCGGGAGCCGCTGGACACGGATGCGTCGATCTTCCTGGCGTCGGGCACCTGGGGCTCACGCCCACGGCGGCGTCCGTCGTCGCGACGCCCACGGTTTTCGCGGTCATCACGTCGTCGCTCCTCCCCACGGCCTCGGTCATCGTCCCGCCGTTCAGGCACCCTGGAGCGGCTACGGAAGAGGCGCTCACGCCACGAAGATGCCTGCCGATCGTCACGTCTGCCCCTCCTATCTTCTCTGTCGCGGTCGCGGTCACCATCACGGCGATCACGATCGCCATCATCGCGGGGCCGATCAACCGTCTCCTGCCGGTCACGCAAGCGGGCCTCACCATCGACCACCCCAAGGCGCCAGGAGAAGGGATGAGTGTGGGGGTGTCGCGGCACCCGTCCAGTGGCGTCCGGGGTGAAATCTTCGTGTAGGTCGAGGTGGACCAGCACACGACGCTGGAGACCTTGCCGGCCAATTTCCGGAGTGGGAGCGCAGCCCACACCACCCACAGCCACAGGGTTGCTGGTGAAGGTGACGCGCTGGACCTTGGGTAACCATGTTGTACTCATCTCGTTAAGCTAATTCACGGCTTCGCAGTGTCCCTGAGCAAATGTCACAAACGTGTTGTCCTTTAGCACACTCTTGAAAAAGATCAATACTAGCAGCAAACTTAGAGCTTTCAACTCAACACTTAAAAAAAATACCTAGAAAAAATCAACTGGTAATCAGATCTAGAAAATCCCCAAACCAACCTCCCAATTCCCGCTGAGAAGGGAGGGCAGTGGGAACAGGACGACAGCGGAGGAGACCATGATGGTGGCTGCAACCACAAAGCCTGGCTTCAGTGTTTCCACCACTAGCGCCGAAGAGCCTAGCACGAGTGCAAGGGTGATAATGTGCGTGGGGATGGCCGGCCGAGTGTTGGGTTGTAGAGAGAAAATTAAGGAAGCGGAAGTGTTGGGTTCCCCTCTTTCTTCAAAGAAGATGTGACCTTGTTTCATAGTTATTTGGTGTTTACAATTTAAAATACTAGTAAGTCAACCTGTGCACTCGCATGGGCTAATCTATATAACGTTAAATATTACTAGATCCTTTAAAAATAGATGACATCCTAGAAAACGTGCACTCAAACTTCTTAAACTTTCACTATCAATGTTAAAAAATAATTTAGATTGGTCAGTAGATTTACCATAAAACATATTTTAATAATATTTTAATTTTATGAAAATATTATTTTAATGCGGGAATGTAGAAATTCCGCTGTTTAAAATAGGGCAAAAGAGAAAAACAAAAGAGACATCATTGCGAAGCACTTAAAAATTGCACCAATGTGTCGCAGGAGGTAATCATGAAGTTCTGATAGGGGAAACTTTTGATACTAACACAAGGAATATTAAGAGCCTGCTTAGAAGTTATGGAATTTCGTAGAAATCTCATATGTTCGTGTTCACTTTTATAGATCCCTTCTCCAACTCATTTTCTACATTCCCCTCGCTTCCTTGAGGAATAGATAGTTCATGTACTTAATTCTAAATGCTCTTAGGGAGGGAGATAGTGAGAAATTTTAGGTTCACACCACTGAAATTAAGCCATATCTATCCGTGCCCGTTGGGCATAAGGAGCCCTGGCTTAGTGTATTACCGAATTGGTTGGAAGGGGGCATGCTAGTTTGGAGTCTTGGCATCAGATCTCTAGTTGTCTTCTAGTGCTCTGGCTGGTGCAATTTTATAGTAGAGAGGTGTCTTGAAGGTGCTACTGAAAAAAGTCCTTTAATATGTTACCACAGGTGGAGTATAATCTATCTTCTTCTTCTTTTTTTTAGTATTTTTATACCAGAATAATGATTTCAAATTCCGTCGCCGTGCTATCACTGCTTACTATATATTATTGATGGACCATAGTTGAAAACAAATGTCACACGTGCAACAAAACGGGCCTCTGAATTTTAAGTCGTCTAGAAGCCAACCTCATTATTGAAGCTAGATATCGATGCTCCTTTTGGCATTGCGATGGATTATGTTAATCAAGCCGGCTTTTGCCTATTTTACTTTTGTTTAGCTAATTTTTTACTTTCATGATTATTTTTTCACAGCAAGTTATAAAATAAGTTTAGCATGACGCAGTTCAGCAACCGCGAATTGAGTCTGAAGAAAGCTCCAACTCTATTTTTTTTTGTCAAGGATCACTACTACAGATAGCATTTAACGGGACACCCCTTGTACAGACGGCAACCGGGAGACATCTGTACAATTCTTATCACAGACGGCTCCCAACACCAACCGTCTGCACAAATCACGACCAAGGATGGGGAAAACGCGGGACGGCACAATACAGACAGTTTCCACACGAAACCGTCTGCACAACTAGTACAGACGGTCCCAGTTGGGAGCCGTCTGCACTAACCCGTAGAGTGCAGACGGCTCCCAACCGTTACCGTCTGTACTATTTGTGCAGACGGTCCCAGTTGGGAGCCGTCTGCACTAACCCGTAGAGTGCAGACGGCTCCCAACCGTTACCGTCTGTACTATTTGTGCAGACGGTTCCGTGTGGGAGCCGTCTGCACTAATCCATACAGTGCAGACGGCTACCAGTTGGGAGCCGTCTGCGTTATTTGTGCGGACGGTTCCCTACTTGGAGCCGTCTGCACTAAAGATCACTCCCTCACTCCCACTCCCAGCTAGCCGAGCTTCGTGTCCTGCGGAACCTCGAGCCGCCTGCGAGCGCTGCCGCCGGCCGGAGCTCGTGCCGCCCGCCGCCGACCTCCCCGAGCCGCCGCCGCCACCCGCCGACGCTCTCCCGCCGCCGCCGCCGCCGCCAGGCCAGCCCCCGAAGCTTCCCCGCCTCGCCGCCTCCCTCGCCGCCGCCTGCCTCGCCGCGCCGCCTCCCGGTAAGCCGCCGCGCTCCGTCCTCCCTCCTCCGTCCGCCGCCGCTTCCGGCGCCACCGCCGCTTGCCGCCGCGGTCGATTGAGCTCGGCCGGCGTCCCGGCCAATCGACCGCCGGCCCTCAGGAAAAAAAATTAATAAAAATAAAATAAAAATAAAAATATGACCAGTGGGACCCACCTGTCAGGGCCTAATATTTTTGAATTTAGTTATTTATTATTTTTACTGAGGAAAAGATCAAAAAGAGTATTTAAATATTTAAATCTTATAAAAATCATAGAAAATTCATTATTAGTCAGAAAAATGCAAATAATATATCAAAATGTTCAGAAAAATAAGATCTATGCTGTCGTAGCAACGAGGCTAGACAGTGAACTTGTGGCACCCCCGCACGGCTACGCGGACCTACGAGGGTTGCCCGGGAAACTACGTCGCGGAGCCGTGCGCTACGACAGTTGGCGCCGTCTGTGGGAAGCTAGCAAGAAGCCGTGTGACGAAGACCGTAGTCGCCACCGGGGAGCGCGAAGATGCCACCATTGTATCACCTACCCGAGAGAAAACGGCAATTCACTTGCGGGACACAAAACGGCCTAGGAAAAATGGCAGCTGTCCATCCGCCGACGCTCGCACCCATTCCATACAACAAAAAATATGTATGCGTGCAGTGGCAGTCCATTGTTCTACGCATGCACTAGCCTCATGCAGAAGGTCACCGCAAACAATCAACGAAACATGTAAGTGTGGTAGTAGTCCATCACACATCCAGCGACCCGGCATGCGACTCGGCATCTACGCATTATCCGCACACGATGCATAAGAGAAGAAAGTGTGGTAGCAGTCCATCACACATCTAGTTCATCTCATATAGAAAATCTCAAACACGCGTGAGAAACCCTCCTCACGCCGCATCGCGGCTACGGCCGTCACAACTCGATGTCCCATACATCACACGCACCATAGCAGGAAGATGACGCAAACAAGATTATGCGCGGGGCGGAATGGTCACCCTTGGAGCGTAGGAACCACGGCGTGGAGCTCCCGAAGCTGTGGACGCCACTGCAGCTCCTCTTGCTGCGGTCACAGCGACAGGGGCCGCGGCGTGGCGGTACACGTGGTCGGGCTTGTCCCCGTGGGCTCTGGCAGCAGCAGCAGCTGCCGGCCCCTAGGCGAAGCAGCGGCACAGCAAGGAACGCCCGCGTTGGCCCGACTGGACGGCGCGGCGAGGAGCCTCTACGGCGACTTGGCGCGGAACTACAGCGGCGCTGCTCCCGACCTGCAAGGAAGAAAGAGAGGCGCGGGAGAGCAACGGCAGCAGCCTGGTCGAGCGGAGGCAGCCGGCGGTACGTGGCGGCGTGGCCCGGAGTGGAGCAACTGCGGCGCGGCCCGAGGCGGTGGCGTGGCGCTGACCAAGGCGGCGGCGGCTCGGCCCGGAGCAAGTCGGAGGCACCGGCCCTTGGCGGCGGCCCCCCGAGGCGGCGGCGGCCCCCCAAGGCGGCCGACAGATCCAAGCGGCGGCGCGGCGAGCTCCTACGGCGGGGCACGACCTCTCGGTGGAGGCCCGGCGGCGGCCGCTCGTCCTGCGGAGCTCGCGCCGGCCCAACGGGGGCAGGACCTGAGCGGCGGCGCGGCAAGCTCTGCGGCACGACGAGCTCCACGGGCGCGGCTCGGGACGGTAGACGTCCGACGGGTGTGCGGGGGTAGCAAGGCGGCCGGTGGTGAGCGCTCCTCGAGGCAGCCGGCGGCGAGCGCTCCCCGGGGCATACAACGGGCGGGCAGAGGCCGCAGGCATCCCGGGGCGGTGAGCTGCCGATGGCGCGAGGCGTGGGCGGCCGAGCGGTGGTGGCGACGGGCGGCAGCGTGGCCACGTGGGCTGAGGCGACGGCGCAGGCCCCCTCAGCAGCGGGGGGCGGCCACGCGAGCCAAGGAGACGGTGCGGGCACCCCCAGCAGCGGCGGCGCGGCCACGTGGGCCGAGGCGATGGCGTAGGCCCCGCCTGGAGCGGCGGCAACGCAAGTCGCCGGACGGCGGCGCGGCGCGGACTCGCCGAGCGGCGGCGGCGCGGCTCTCCGGCGGCGCTGGGCGGCGAAATCCCACGGTGGGTTCCCGAGCGGCGGCAGCACGGTGGAGAGAGAGAGCGGGGCGGCGGAAGGAGAAAGGAGTTGGGGGCGGCGTCCGGGGGGGCTTTTTATGCCGGCGCCTCCCCTCCAACCCTAGCCGGGCGCTGGGCCGAGGCCCATCCAAGTCGGGAGGGCCCGCTGGAGGCAGGCCACCGCGTTGCACGCATGAGAAGAAAAAAGGAAGAAAAGAAGAAAAGAAAAAGAAAGAAAAAAAAGGAAAAAGGAGGAAGAAAAGAAAAGGAAAAAAAAGAAGAGAAAAAAATCCGTTTAGCAGGGGGCTCCGCCCCCCGCACCCCCCGGGGGTAACCGTGCACCTTCGAACCCCCCGATGGCTTGACTGGAGCTCGAATCGCGCGTCAACAACCAAATCGCAGAAGACAGGGCCCTAGTGGTCGGTTCGGGCCGCGCATCGACCCCTCAAGAATCGGTGCGCCGCCTCGGGCGCTCGCTAGCCGATCGCCCGAATCGACGAGGGACTACTGTTGGAGAAGGGGTCCCTGCACTACCCGGTTTCGACGCTTTTCCATACTTAGCGGAGATCAGCGCAACACCAACCTCGTCGCGGCGCCAAGACCGCGCGACGCCGACTCCGCGACAACACCAACCTCGTCGCGACGCCAAGACCGTGCGATGCCGACTCCGCAACGACACCAACCTCGTCGCGATGCCAAGACCGCGCGATGCCGACTCCGCGACGACACCAACCTCGTCACCACGCCAAGACCGTGCAACGCCGAGTCCATGACGGTGACAAGTCCGTGCATGACAGGCGGGACCCACGGGATATTCCCGGAGGAAAAGACCTACACGTCCCCAGGGGCATCGGTACATCTAGGGGCATGATTGTAAAACGCCTGAGGGCATTCCTGTAATCTCCCCTACCCCTCCATTCTCCCTATAAATAGAGGGGCACCCCTTCCATTTGGGGGGATCCCAGAAATTCTGAATACATGTTTGCTTGCTTCTCCTCTCCTCCGGTTTGCAACCTCGCAGCGGGGTTCGAGTGTCCTCGCGACATGCAACTCGCGTGTGCGACTGCGGTGTCTCCGCGACGTAGTTTCCCGGGCAACCCTCGTAGGTCCGCGTAGCCGTGCGGGGGTGCCACAAGTTCACTGTCTAGCCTCGTTGCTACGACAGTTGGCGCCGTCTGTGGGAAGCTAGCAAGAAGCCGTGTGACGAAGACCGCAGTCGCCACCGGGAGCGCGAAGACGCCACCATCAGCCCGCAGGACGATCGAGCTATTCCACCTAAGAAGTGAGGAAGAACGAAGTGGGAGGCCACGGCCACCACCGCAACGGGCACGAGAGCGACGACCTGAAGGACGGCACACGCTGGTGTCGCAGCGTCCAGCTCGGCTCCCCGTCACGGCGTCGACCTCGCATCTCCGTTGCGGTGTCTCCATCACGGAGTTGACCTCGCCCCTCCGTCGTGGTATCGACCTCTACGGTCCGCCGCGGCGTCGACTTCGGCACTCCTTCACGGAGTCTCCATCATGGAGTCAACCTCGCCCTTCCATCAAGGTGTCGACCTCTACAATCCGCCGCAGCGTCGACTGCGACACTCCGTCACGGAGTGGACCTCGTGTCTCCGTCGCGGTGTCGACCTCTACGGTCTACCGCGGCGTCGACTTCAGCACTCCGTCACGGAGTCAACCTCGCCCCTCCGTCGTGACATTGACCTAGATAGCGTGTCACGACGTCGACTTCGGTGCTCTGTCATGCCATTGACCACCGCTCGACGCGTGGCCGCCCACCTGCTGGCTTGTTCCTTCGACGTCCAAGCTTGGGAACAACATGCAAGGGGCTCGTCTTCAGCATCGTCACCCAAAACCTCCTCGTGTGCGTTGGGAAGCCTCATCTCCCTCGCACGAGTCGAGTCTAAAGCCTCCTCGCGTTGGCCGGGAGGAACCACCTCCCCCGCGCGAGTCGAGCACCTAAAACTCCTCGTGTGCGCTGGGAAGCCCCATCTCCCCCACACGAGTTGAGTCAAAAGCCTCCTCGCGTTGGCCGGGAGGATCCACCTCCCCCGCGCGAGTCGAGCACCTAAACCTCCTCGTGTGCGCTGGGAAGCCCTATCTCCCCCGCATGAGTCGAGTAAAAGCCTCCTCACGTTGGCCGGGAAGAACCATTTCCCCTGCGTGAGTCGAGCACTTGAATCTCCTCATGTGCGCTGGGAAGCCCCATCTCCCCCGCACGAGTCGAGCGCAAAGCCTCCTCGCGTTGGCTGGGAAGAAGCAACTCCCCCACGTGAGCCGAGCACCCAAACCTCCTCGTGTGTGCCGGGATGCAGCCCGTCCCCCACGCGAGTCGAGTAAAAGGCCTCCTCGCATTGGCTGGGAAGAAACATCTCCCCCATGTGAGTCGAGTATTGTCGCTCCCCCGCATGAGCCGTCTTGCAAGCCAAGAAAGGCCCGATGCACACGTCGCCGTGCGCCTATCTCTGAGTGTTTCGCTTCTTTTTTGGGCAAGGACCTGGTATGCACGTTGCCGCGTGTCAATCCCTTCTTGACATCAGTACCCGACTATTTGATACAGGAGGAAAAGCTTAGGGCTAGAAGATGACTACTCACGCTACCCGCCACGCCGGGGGACGCGAAGTTTGTTTGATTGGGACGCAAGGTACCCGGTAACATTCTCAACATCGCAAGGGACTACGCCACCCTGCAAGGTACCAAGTACCATGAATGACATCGCAAGGGACTACGTCATCGGAGTACCCACGGGCAAGCAGTGATGCCGCATGAAGCCCAGATGCCACGGTGCTCCGTCACGGTGTCGACCGCGGCGCTCCACCGTCGCGGTGTCCGACGCGGCATCCGGCATGGCGCTCCATCACTGTGTCAACCTCGGCGCTCCGTCGCGGCGTCTTCGTCGGCCTCGGGTGCACCGTCGCGGCGTCTCCATCGACCTTGCCGCTTCGTCGTGGCAGCTCCGTCGCGGCGTCGACCGCGGCACTCCACCATCGCGGTGCCCGGCGCGGCATCCAGCGTGGCGCTCCGTCGCCGCGTCGACCTCGGCGCTCCATTGTGGCGCTCCGTCGCAGCGTCTGCGTCGACCTTGCCGCTCCGTCGCGGCATCGAGCCCGGTGCTCCGCCGCGGCGTCTCCATCAACCGTGGTGCTCCGTCGCGGCGGCGACCTCGGTACTCCGTCGCGCGCTCCGTCGTGGCATCTCCGTCACGGCGCTCCATCGCAGCGGCGAACTTGGCGCTCCGTCGTGGCGCTCCATCGCAGCGGCGACCTCGGCGCTCCGTCACAGCGTCTCCATCAACCGTGGTGCTCCGTCGCGGCGTCGACCTCGGTACTCCGTCGCGCGCTCCGTCGTGGCATCTCCGTCTCCATCGTGGCATCTCCGTCGCGGCGCTCCATCGCAGCGGCGACCTGGCGCTCCGTCGCGGCGCTCCGTCGTGGTGCTCCATCGCAACGGCGACCTCGGTGCTCCGTCACAGCGTCTGCGTCGACCTTGCCGCTCCGTCGCGGCATCGAGCCCGGCGCTCCGTCGTGGCGTCTCCATCAACCGTGGTGCTCCATCGCGGCGTCGACCTCGGTACTCCGTCGCGCACTCCGTCGTGGCATCTCCGTCGCGGCGCTCCATCGCAGCGGCGACCTTGGCGCTCCATCGCGGCGCTCCGTCGCGGCGCTCCATCGTGGCGCTCCATCGCAGCGGCGACCTCGGCGCTCCGTCACAGCGTCTGCGTCGACCTTGCCGCTCCGTCACGGCATCGAGCCCGGCGCTCCGTCGCGGCGTCTCCATCAACCGTGGTGCTCCGTCGCGGGCGTCGACCTCGGTACTCCGTCGCGCACTCCGTCGTGGCATCTCCGTCGCGACGCTCCATCGCAGCGGCGACCTTGGCGCTCCGTCGCGGCGCTCCATCGCGGCGGCGACCTCGGCGCTCCGTCACAGCGTCTCCATCAACCGTGGTGCTCCGTCGCGGCGTCGACCTCGGTACTCCATCGCGTGCTCCATCGTGGCATCTCCGTCGCGGCGCTCCATCGCAGCGGTGACCTTGGCGCTCCGTCGCGGCGCTCCGTCGTGGCGCTCCATCGTAGCGGCAACCTCGGTGCTCCGTCGTAGCGTCTCCATCAACCGCGGTGCTCCGTCGCGGCGTCGACCTCGGCACTCCGTCACGCGCTCCGTCGTGGCATCTCCGTCGCGGCGCTCCATCGCAGCGGCGACCTCGGCGCTCCGTCGCAGCGTCTCCGTCAACCGTGGCGCTCCGTCGCGGCGTTGACCTCAACGCTCCGTCGCGGCATCTCCGTCGCGACGCTCCGTCGCAGCGGCGACCTCGGCGCTCCGTCGCAGCGTTCCGTCAACCGTGGCGCTCCGTCGCGGCGTCGACCTCGGTGCTCCGTCGTGGCATCTTCGTCGTGGCGCTCCATCGCGGCGTTGACTCAGCACTCCACGCAGCATCGCCCTCGCCGCTCCGTCACCGTGGGGCCAGTGACGCCTAGTCGCTCCGCCACCTCGAAGAGGAAGGTCGCCCGTGTCGCGCCGCTCCTTGCGCCCCGAGCAGGAAGCCTCGCCAGCGCGCCCTCCACGTCGCCCCGGAATGTCACGGGGGTCTTGAGTGAGCGGGACCACGGTCGATGCGACGCGGTCGCTGCGACGGGTCCAGTCACGATCTCCTCGCCAGCGCGCGCGCTCCGCGTCACCCCGGAATGTCACGGGGGTCTTGAGCAAACGGGACCGCGATCGATGCGACGCGGTCGCTGTGATGGGTCCCGTCGCTACCTCCTCACCGAGCGGTCCCGACGGCCGTGAACTGGGCAGGCGCGGAAGTCGCCCAATCTGCAGTGCTCCTGTGCAAAAAATCAAACAAGCGCAACAATAAGAGGAGTCATCCTGCGGAGTGCCTCATGCCCGATGACCAAGTTATATGCGGACTCAACATCATCACGACATATACATATGTAACCTCATCGATCGCACTAAAGAGGCGCACATAAACACGACATCGGCGGAGTCTACATCACTCCGCTCGAATTGTACAAACATGGCAAGGAGCAGAAAAAAAGGGAGGAGCATCTACACGTGCGACGACGTGCAACTCGCGTGCGCGACTGCGGTGTCTCCGCGACGTAGTTTCCCGGGCAACCCTCGTAGGTCCGCGTAGCCGTGCGGGGGTGCCACAAGTTCACTGTCTAGCCTCGTTGTTACGACATATGCAATTA